>CM066034.1:352464576-352519171 GCA_033557465.1 Ichthyophis bannanicus | reverse complement strand
GGACACTGCAGAGCAGGGGGAGGCCAGTGGGATGCTGGCTATTTCCGCTAGCAATGCGGCAGCGACAGCGGAGCGCATGTTTGTTAGGTGTTTAACCTTATCTGGGCTTTGCCCAATGAATGCTGCTGTCCTGTGTAGAGCTGCCCCTGAGGACTGGCAGCGGCGGCAAAAACACCCATGCTGGCTGCATACATCTCCTTGCGGGCCCACATGTGGCCCTCATCCCGTAGTTTTGAGGCCCCCTGATGTACAACATCCGTGTGTCTGCTATTAAGGTACTAAGCCTAAATATGCCTAATTGTTTTAGCAGGAGCTGTAGTGGTAGCTATTTAGCACATGTACAGGCCACGGCCAACCACAGCATTGATTGTGGGGTGACTGTGTTAAACAGGTTGTATGTAGTTGAACCATGCAAACCAATCTGTGCTGTGGTATTGTTTCCGACAACCCAGGTGACTACACAACCATGGCCCCAGCTGAGGAGGAGGAGGTGCACTTGGGCCGAGGATGTGGCAGAGCCCCAGCCCACAATGTTCTGGGGGCAGCACCAGCAATGGTGATGGGACTCCACCCACACACACCAAGCCCTGAACCAGAGTACCACACCCCAGACATCACTGACCACAGCAGGGCTGGGAGGCACATCATAACGGACAACACCCCCCAGTCCATGCACCAGCGCCTATATGAGAACCCTCCACCAGAATTGGACCCAATTGTTGAAGAAACTCGCCGCACACAACACTGCTGCAGCACGGCGCAATCAGGACGGTGGGAACAGCATACCCCCAGATCCCCGACGGGGTTTTGTCCTACAAAAAAAATCCACAAAAATTAATGGTATAATTGGCCCACATAGCATAGAGTTCTGATTTTGGGGGGTTTGGTCTTCTGTGCTCTGTGATTCTACCTCCCTGTAGCAGGTCTTGTCATTGTCAGCATTTGTGATGGCCTCACACACATGCACACTGTGCTTTGCCCATATACCCGCACATAGAGCCCCAAGAGAAAAGCAATGACTCGCAGGTCCCCAACAAACCCTATGTGACAGAGACCTTCGTCATGGGTATTGTCACACAGTTATCGTTTGACAACATAATCCTCGGCACCTGTGCGCCAGCATTATAGAAATTGTGGCATCCCTATATGTGTATGTTTGTTCCCACATAGGGCCCCCTCAGATCATCTGACCACTCCCAGGACAAGCAGTGTGCAGACCTGGAATAGTCATATTCCTGTGGCCAATGTGCCATGTTTGAGATCTGTGTTTCTCATGACCCCAACATCCAGACCGCACCCAGACATGGGGATGGCTCATGGGAGACACTTAGATTTGGTTAAACGGGGGGTTGGGTAGGTTTGGCAGGCATGACTGTTTCTGCAGACTGCTCTTTCTGGGATATTGCGTGACATGTATAGGTGTGAACGCTGGGTAATTGGAGAGGTAACCTCACATATCACCCTCTTTCCCCGCCACAGGCACTCATCAGGCACTGCAAGCGTGTGTTCCTGGCAATTGTCAGAAAACACAAGGATAAGGAGCTGAGGATGATCTGAGTGGATGAGATGCGGTATTTGTCGGGAGGGCGCTTGGCCACATTGCGGATGCAATGGTGAGGACATTGTGGGTCCCTGTTCTAAGTGCGGCAGACAAGCACCATCACCAGCACCAGCACCTGGCACGGGCAACCTGAGGCACCAGTACCAGGTTTCATTTTTCTCCGCGGGGTGTGGGTGTGCTGTGTGAGGCATGTTGCGTCACGCATGAGGTGACTCCGGTAACCAATAAAACAGCTATTACCAGTACATAACCGTGTGTTTTTACATGTGTGTCCTGTGCCTTCCCCCTTAGGTAGTGTGCACATTCATGTTGTGTGCTACACACATCCCCACTCTTGGGGGGTGTGGTCTGTACTGTCAGGTATCACTGCACATGGACACCATCACATGCCATTCCTCCCTCCCCCCACCTGTTCAATCATGTATGTCTCCTGCCAGCTACTACAGCCTTGACCACACTGTGGAATTTTACTGACTGGGGTGTATTACCGTCCCCCTCTCAACTGCATCTGCTAATATGCGTCACAACTGCTGGCCCAGGGAGCATTCTTTCTCTACATTCTTTCGATATGCCTACATCATGGCTCATGGTTGGCTTAGCTCCAAGGCACGCTTCCACCCACTCCTATGCCACCCACATGACATCACTATGTGGATTGCATGTTGCACCCCTCTCTGATTACAGCCCAACTGCCTTCCACATTATCTGCATAGATTTCCACTGTCTCACACTTATGTGAGATATGCATCTGACTTGTCCGTCACCACTTCCCTTTGTTCCCATACCAGCACCTCACTTCTGACTTCTCCATTAGCTCCCTTAGCTGGCGTTAAGGCAACTGGCCTTAGTGGGCATTAACCTGCACCTCTTGGTGCCCTTAACGCTTGACATGTAGGTTCATGGCCTCTTAACCAGTTCCTAGCGCCCTTACTGCCGGAGCGCCTACTCCCTGCTACCGTTAACGCATGCAATTCAATATGTCCTTTCCGGCCTTTAGTAAAGTAACCCTCTAGCTACATAATTTAGTTGGCTACAATTTTTGTTGAGTGTAACCTACAATTGCAAAGTTTCAATATTCTTTATATATATGCCTGAACATATTACTACTACTACTATTTAGCATTTATATACGCCACGCACGCAGCGCTGTACAGAATATAAGCAAAAAGACAGTCCCCCTGCTTGTCAGAAGCTTACAATCTAGTCAAGACAACACAGAACAAATAGACACATCAGGAAAATACATTATGGAACAATGGAGACATGGAATTAATGGAACAATGGAACATGGAATTATGGAACATGGAACAATAGTTTAATTTGGGATAAAGCAGGATGGGGTAAAACAAAGTATGGCAATTACAATTGGGGCAAACAAGTATGGCATATTAATTCATTCTTTTTTCTTAGCACAACCTCCTTGCCAGAGTTCTCAATGAGAGACCCTCCCTCCTCCCCCTCTCCCTAACCAGAGCTCTGAAGTGGCTACCCCTTTTTGAATGCCTTGTAAGGAGCACCATCTCATCATTGCCTCAGGCAGCACATTCCCTTGAGCCTTTCAGCCAGGGTGGGTGCATGGCTGAAAGTTCACGTAGGATGCCAGATACCCTTTGGCCAGTTCTGCTCTTTCTCTCTCTCTCTTTCCCCTCCCTTGTCCTCCTCTTCTCCCATGGCTCACCTGTTCTCCCATGACTCCTTGATTCCCACAGCCACACCAGCTACCATCCACCTCACAGCTCTTCAGCAGCCGCTCCAGCCACTACCCCAGGCACATGCCTATCCCTTGCTAGTGGGTCTGTATGTGCAGCAATGCACACATGTGCAATTCCACCCAAAAGCAGCAGATGACAAGAATACAAGATACAGTCTGCTGTACTGAGTCAGACCAAGGGTCCATCAAGCACAGTATCCCATTTCCAACAGTGGCCAATCCAGGTCACAAGATCACATTTCTGGTTCCTATATATTTAGACTATTAACTGACATCATATCATATGAAAGGGGGGGGGGGGGTGATCGGACAGTTTATGCAGCTAGAACCAGTTTTATGAGCAGCCCATACATTCATCTCCAAGGAATGACTTATTCATGCTTGAGTGACTTTTAGCATGTGCAGTTCTGTAATGTCTGCATCCATTAAGGCTTCAGTTAATTAATGAATATTTAAATCTTTATCTTTATTAGCAGAGTTTGATAGACCGCCCATGCACGGGGCGTCAGGGCGGTGTACAATACAAAATGGATAGAGGCTACTGAAAATAAAGCATTAAATGGGTTGCTGTTGTGCTGAATTACCTGATTTCCGGTTCTTGTTCTGCAGTGATAACCTGTAACCTCCCCAGGAGCCTCTAACTTGGCATGTTAATTAGCTTAGCTGTTCCTCATGGCCAGTCAAGTGTCTTAAGGAAGAATACGGAACTGGTGCCTGATAGCCCAAAGAGTGGCACTGGAATAGATCTCCAGTGATGATGAATGGAGAGCATTTAGAGAAGGAAAAAATGCAGTGTGGTGGTAACTTAAAGTTAACTTGCATATTCAAGCACAGCAACCAAAATGTTAAAACTTGACGTGCAATCTAATACTCACTTAGTTCAGGAAACACTGGCACCTTGTGGTCACTACTAGTACGTAGCACCAGAAACTGCTATTTTGTGGTCACTACTAATACTGCAGCCTTCTACATTCCCCCCCCCCCCCTATAATTCCAAGGGGGGGGGAGCTGAGCATTTTTGTAATTAGGGTTTTTTATCTGTCTTTGATATGCATAGGCATGTAGAGATGATGTGCACAGTTAGAGTCAGGTGATGGAGTCATGAAATCACAACATGCTATATCAGAGGCAGAAAGCACCAGTAGCATACTAGCATAGCAAGCAGAGAGAGTAATGTCAAAGCAAGCCATATCACTAGTGTAACAAGAGCTACTGGTTGCATCAGCATCAGCACGAGCAGAGGCAAGCCACATAAATGTTCTATCTGAAGGTGATGGTAACTGGTGACATGCAATGATGTTACAGCAGTAGGGGAGATAGAAATTGTCATTATGTGTCAGTGATGAAGGCAACAGCAATGACCACATTGTGCTTCAGGAGCAATGTGGGGCCTGGGGGCATTGGTACTAGGTTCCCAGGAATGCACAGACCAGAATGCCAGCAGAAATAACTTATCAAAGTGAAATAAAGATAAAGAATACAGAAAGAATATGGAAGTATCAGAATTGGCAGGAGAGAGGACTGGTAGTGTGTAAGAGATGGATTGACGGGGAAGGGGAGGGGAATGTTAGACTGTTAGACATCAGCTAAGGAACTTGAGGGGGTATGAAAAGGAACATTTAGAAGGGATTAGCTAGCAGAGTGAGAGAAGAAATGGACTAGGAGAAGGTTAGAGCAAAGTTGCTATCCAGTTCCAGAAATGAGACTTTAAATTAGTCCTGAATTTCTGTTTAATCTCATTCTGATGCATTGTGGGACCTGCAACACTGATGCCAATGGGTAAAATCAGAAACAATAAATACCACACTGCACTGCAATGCAAATTTAAATCCAGAACTGGCAAAAAATCTCACTCCTGAAACTGGGTAACTTGGCAGCTGTTAGAGGGACTCAGTTGCTGGGAGGGTGAGAAGGGATTAACTCATATATAGAGAGCCTTGGGGATGGTGGGACTGCTCTCCTATACTGTATGATCTTTACCTCATCCCTGAGCTGAAGTAAAGATAATACACTAAAGGGGAAGTACAAAAACTGTGCCAAAATTCAGTGCCAGTGTTTTACATCGGAAGCATTCTCGATTTAGCAGGTTTGTCTGCAATTTTGCATGCTGAGTGTGCAGCCCTTTAGCAAGATGGTTTTACTGTGGATTTTTCCATGCTAAAACTCTTACTGAATTGAGAGTAAGGTTAGTGCAGGAAAATAAAAAGTAAACCATTGTACTGAAGAAGGGGTTTTCTCAACTCAGTCCTCGCTACAGACCTAGCCATTCATGCTTTCAGGATAACCATAGTGAATATAAATGAGAAAGATTTGCATGCACTGCCTCCACTGTAATGCATTTCTTTCTCATGCATATTTATTGTGGTTATCCTGAAAACCTGGCTAAGTGTGTCCTGAGGACTGGGTGGAGAATCCCACACTATTACCATCGGTCCCTATGTTAGGGAAGCTGTTTCCACAGTTCCCTCAGAAGCTGAAGGAGCAAAGAAGGAACAGGGAATCTGAAGCAAGAGGAGTCCTGTACTGTAGGAAGCTATCCTGTCCCGTCATACTGAAGAGAGGAAAAAAATCTGCCCGGGAGAAGGAGACTCAGCAGACCTCTTGCTGCATGTTTTGTAATCCACGTGCCTATATTTTATTTACTCTAAAGAACTGTTTTTGCTATTTTTTCTACCACAACCAACATTTTATTTTAGCTTATTCTTCATTAAATAATTGTACTTTTTATTCAGCCAGACCTGGATGTCTTTGTGTAATTTGCAATTTAAGTGCTGCAGGGTACCACTAGCCCAATAGTTTATAAAGAGTATAATGTGGGGAGTGTTTAGGTAGATGGCTTCCCCACAGGGAAATAGCATGAGAGGAGAATAAGGAAATGTGTTTCTGTCAGGCAAGACTATAAAAGCTCTAGTGTGAGAGGGAACGTTGTCTGTGCCTCTTTTTCTGCTGCCAGAAGCAAGCTGAGAAAAAAAAATCCCTGCAGCCTCGGGTCTTGTGAGTGTTGGGCCCTGAAGTACCGAACTTGTCTTGAGGGACAATGAAAAAGGAGAAGATTCATCAGTCTCAGAGTTGCCAATTTGCCCAGTTCCAGGAGTGAGATTTTAAGCCAGTCCTGGATTTTTGACAATCTCATCGATGCATTGTGGACTTGCAGCACTGATTCCAATGAGTAAAATCAGCGACTACATATACCATACTACATTGTAATGTAAATCTAAAATGAGAACTGGTAAAAAAAATCTCACTTCTGGAACTGGGTAACTTGGCAACTCTGCAGACTTAGGGTTGCCAACTGGCTCTCAATTCATCTGGCAGGTAAGATCCAATGCTGGGTTTACCCCATTGCATACAGGACTTGTAGTTTCTGATATCTCTATTGCATTCGATAAAAAAAAGCAAGACTACAAATCCCTGCATGCACTGGAATAAACCCAGGACTGAATCAAGCCTATCGAGTGAATCTGGAGCCAGTTGGCAACCTGAATCAGTTTTTGCTGCTTTTGCTGCCAAGTGCTCAACAGGTAGCCTAAGACTCATGAGAGGCTGAATTCTGGGTTCTGGCCTAGTCCCTAGACAAAGAAAAAGAAGAAGGGTTGTAATCATTTATCTCCCTTTTACTATAGGAAAAGTTGAGGAGGTGTCTAAGATCCTATGACCAGTGGTGATTGAAAGTCCACTAGGAAGACAATGTAGCCTGTATTTCTTCAACCATGGCTGCGAGAGCCTGCAAGGAAGAAGTACTTGGAATTAGGCTAGTGAAGTATTTCATTTCTGAAATCTGCTCGAGGGCTGAAGTGACTGTACTACACAGCCAGATCTTCTTGCGGTATGGACTGCTTCGCAGGGCTGAAGAAACACGAGAGACACCCTTTGGGGTAAAAATCCAATTGCTGCAGGAAGCTCAAGGAGCTTAAGGAAGTGAGAAGAAAGTGGGAGAGTGTCCTGTGCCTATTCAGTTTCCCTTGGGTTTCGAGGAAGCCAGTGATGAAGTAGAAATAAAGAGATGCACTGAGGTGTTTTGCAGGTTAGAGATGCAAGTGACTGACTGAGAGCGAAGTAAGGATCAGTCTAGGAAGGGAGACTGTGGAAAGTAGCTCCCATATGTTAAAAGATAACACAAGAATAGAGAAGAGAAGAGGTTATTTGGCAGTCTGACCCCTTAGTGGTAGTTTCCAGAAGACTACCACTATAGGCTGAAGCTGCCATTTTGAGGATAGAAGAGGTTGGGCAGGAGTATCCAGGGATCAGTCCTTGACCCCCCTACTACCCACCAGGGAGACCTCCTACAGGTGCCTAGGAGATTCGAGAGTGAAGGGGGGGGTACTTTAAATGAGGGTAATGTTTTAAAGCATAGCCTCTTTAACTTGTTCATTAGCCACTTGATGATCTTGGGAAGAAAAGATAACGTCACCTCTTTCCATGAATAACACACTAGCTTGTGAGGTTTCACGCAAGCGGCATTATTCATTTTGCATAATAGTAACATAGTAAATGATGGCAGATAACAAGCAGCCTGGTCCATCTAGTCTGCCCAGTGACGTGGCTAGAATTGTATCTGCCACACCATGCAAGTTACCCTCCTCTATGCATGTTTTGCATCGCATTATTTGTTAATGTGTGTTTGCATTAAAAAATCATGGGTTATTTTCATTAATACACTATTCTGGGCATCTATTTTTGCATGTACAAGCCAAATCTGGATTTGATCCGATGTCGACTGGGTGTGTGAGAAATGCTTTGAAAGAGAAAGAGGGAGGACATTAACTCGCATAAAGCATTCCACCTATATTGAGCCTTGAAGCCTGGTCTTCCCCCCTCCCCCCCCCCCCTCCAGATACAGAGGATAAGGAGCACGGTTTCTCCTTTTATATCTGTAGCCCTTGGAAGCATCCTGTATAGAAAAGTACCCAGGGGTCCTGCTACATATGTGTAAGTGGAAAGTGGACATTGAGTTAAGTATTCCTTTCTCTCTCTTCATTCTTTCATGGCCCTAGAAGTGACGGAGCCCTGCTACCCTTTACCCTTACTGTGCCCTGCATCTTGAGAAAAGAATTATCCAGGCATTTCACATTGCTAATGCTATGCTTCACCTCTTTCTTCCTTCCCGTCCAACCATGCTCGATCGATCCAAGATACTGAACTAGATTAAAAACAGTAATAGAGACCACGAAATACAGCAAGGCCTGGGTTACAGAGCAGCCTCAGCTGCCAGGACTGCAACAAGCACTATAACAACGAGAGACTACAAAAATAACACAGAACAACTCATAGCTGGTGGGTTGATTTTTTTTTTAAATTCTCTGTTACAGCACTGCAGGTCTTCGGCCCACCAGTACTCATTTGTTTTTCTGTGATAGAAAAAGAAAATTAAAAAAGGAAAAATATTAGGAGCTGCTTGGCCGACAACAGTAGAAAAATTGATTCGCCGTTGGGACTAAGAATCTGTGGAGCGGAGCTGCGTTAACTCGACAGGCCCCGAGGAGCGAGCACGAACAGAGAGCGGCGGTAGAGGGGGGAGGAACCCTAGTAGATGTGCAGGAAGAAAGGTTTTGAAGGTACAAAGTGTGCAAAGACTGCTTTGGCCTGCTGTGTGCTTAAATGCCACTCCCCCTTGGTGACAAGCTTTGTGTGTTCCAGGATCATGAACTCATTCTGTACACTCCTCTCTGAATCACTTTTGAATAATCGGCGTAATAATAGAATAATCACAGCAATAATAATTTGTAGTTATGAAGTATTTTCCATTCATATTGGATCACAAAGTGCTTTTGCAAACACTTTTTAGCAAGCACCAAAAGAGCAGGACACCTCTGTGTGTGGGGAGAGAGGAGGGGAGGGAAGGGGGAGAGTAGTGTGCAAGTGCGTTCATAGCGCAGGGGGACTCTGTGTGTGTGTGTGTGTTTGTGTGTGGTGTGTGTGTCAGCATAATTCACACAATGATGAGGTTAGGAGACCTAGGGGTAGTTTACTAAAGAGCGTTAAGAAAGCAAGTGTGCACGTTAACGCCTGCTATCGGCACCCTTGTGCCCTTAACGCTGCAATAACGCTGCATTCACAAATCATTAAAGGCTCCTGCAGCATTAAGGGAACAGGAGTCGGTGAGTGGGTGTTGACAGTTTTGCTCTCTCTTAATGCCAGTTGTGCAATCGCGCGTTAGGGCTCTTTAATGCTGGGAACCCTAACACCAAGTAAACCCCTCGCAAAAAGGGGGTATTTAGAGAGGAAAGAGCCAATTCAATGTCTGCAATGTGATCTACAACACAGGGGAACAAAAGAACCACATTCCCATTGCAGTAAAATTAGACGCACCTATGATCAATTGTCAGTGCTCACATGACTTGAATCAACTAATGAATGATGTCTTTAATGTTTAAACGGGCCATATTCACTCCCTGTTCCATTATCACAATGGTGAAGACAATAGAACTGCCCGTGACTGTCAAAAAAGCAAACTTCAGAAGGGTACAAGGCATCTTCTTGGGATTCCTGTGTCTACAATTTGCAATGTTATTAAGATGTTTTCTGCTCTTGGAAATGTCAAGAACCTCCCAGGACATGGTGGGAAGAGGAAAATTTAATCCAAAAGTCTTCAAAGGTTAGTGTGAACTCCTGGAAAAACACCACATACAACATCCAAAGAGTGTAAGGCTGACCTGGAGCAATCTGGAATGGTGGTTTTAACCCCATACCATACGCCACGCACTAAACAAAGAAGGACTTCATGGGTGAAGGCCAAGAAGGACCCCGCTGCTCAAAGACAGATATAAAAAGGCATACCTGATCTTTGCCCAAACCCACCTTCAGAACCCACTATCTGAACTAGGAACACCCTGACCCCCTCAGTAAATGTGCACACCAAAATTGCTAACCCTACAGACCTACTCAATGCATATATATAGTTATAATGTTCCATGTTCATAGTTTTATACATAGTTGGATGTTATATGTAATTTTGAAGTTGGTTCAATGTAAACCACTTTGACCTGGTGAAAAGCGGTATATAAGCCCTGCTAAATAATTATAAATAAATAAATGTTCTGTCGGTGCCGACTGTGCACGTGGACTTCACCCAATGGATTGTACAGAAATCAAATTGACTAAATCTGTGGAAGACAACGATGTAAAAACTCGATAACATCAACAAAGATAAAACCTTCAGCACACTGTGGTACAGATCACCAACTACTACTATGCAAACTCAAGTTAAAGTTGAAAAAAGAGCAAGCCACTCATGAAATGTAGCAAAATATGACCTTGCGAATACACTACTGGAATTTAAAAACTGGCCTGATTTTGCTGGGGTGCTTTTAGATACAAAATGGAAGAGTTCCAGAAGAGTTATGGGATGACATAAAGAAGGTTGTGTTGGAAGAAAGAGAGAAGGTGAAAGTGAAAAAGGCAAAAATGGTCAAAATGGATGGCTGAAGAAACTCTGAAAATTGTCCCAGAATTTAGAGAAGCTAAGAGAGGAGAAAGAGAAGCAATTGCAGAACTCAACAGAGATTTCCAACATGCAGCAATACAAGACAAGGGGGTATGTTTACTAAACCGTCTTAACGTCGGCAGCAGTGGCGATAACGTGGCGTTAAGGCACACTAACGCTGGTGAAATCCGGGTCTGAAGGGTGGAGTAAGGCTTAACAGAGGGTGGAGAGAAGGGGTCAATGGGCGGAGAGTGGGGAGGGGAGAAGCTCCAGGCACACTAACGCTGTGAAATCCGGGTCTGAACACTAACACCAGTGAAACCCTCGCCATTAGGCACATTTGCAGGAAAGAGAAACCATTTCACTCAGCAATGTGCAGTAAAGGCAGGGAAACCAAGAAAAGTGATAGTTGTGAATCATGTGAAGCGAACAAAAAGGCAAATAAACATATAAAAGGTCCAGAACCAAATCTAAAATCCCAATAACCAAGCTGGTCATTAGTGATATTAATGATAAACATAAAGTAACACTACTGACAAAGCGTATAAATGAAGATATCATGTTTGGAAGGGTCTATGCTCTGTCCCCCTACAAAGTGAATGATCCCACATTGAAATAGTGCTAATCAGGGTTTCTGTCATTTAGATTGGGCAGGTTTGTTATGGGCATGCACATGTGCAGCAACAGCAGAGTGGACACGTAGGAAAGGGCAACTGTACTGATGCTGTAAATGGGATACAGGGGGCTGCAGGCGGCACATGCTGTGGTCCAGCTGGGCACAGTGCGGGGCTAGGCAGATGCCTAGGTGGCACATAGGAATGCAGAAACTGTAAAGCAGAAAGACAGCACTGACGAGGGTCCAACATGGGCACGAGTGTGTGTCCCCACAGTGTCACTGGGGAGATTACCCAGTAGGTACCCCCCAAGGGCACATAAAATTGGCAGGGCAGTGTGGGGAGGGGGGAAGCACGCATGTCCATGTAGGCACCCCTACCCAAGAACCCACACCATAGGCATCTGCCTAGCGGCATACTGGATGGCCTGGGACTGCGCACCACCAACACCACCGGCATAATGGCATGGCAGCATGGTGGCAGAGGGGTGCTGGTTGGCGGAGGGGGCAGTGGCATCTGCCCACAGCATAACCATGGCCTAGCCCTGTTTTAGGTGGGTGCCATGCACTGCAAAAGACAGGGTCTGTCTGACGAACAGTCACGGTATCCCCAGGAAATGAACTGTCCCTGTGGCAACAGTGTGGTACAGTACACACAGCCAATGTGTTCATGAGCAGAAGGTCACAAGTGCAGGTTCCCAGCTGTGGCTCCTGCCAACCCTGTCCCCATATTTTACCCAGTATTAAACTATGGTAATAAAAGACGGAATCTTTATTGCAGATAAAATAAACATGCCTGAAATGCCTATATTTTAACCTACAGAGCACAGACACCATAAACATGTGCAATACCTAGAGCAGAGTTTCCCCAACTGCAGTCCTGGAGGGCCAACCCTCATTCAGGTGACCTGCTGTCCCTAATACAGATGCCTGGGCTGCATTTGTATGCGTCACCCCCCTGGTATGCAAATGTATCTCATGCACATTCATTAGGGACAGCATGAAAAACACGAACAGTGTTTGGCCCACCAGAACCGGAGTTGGGACCCTCTGCACTAAAGCAGCGGCCAACAGGGGCAAACACCCACATCCACCGGCTCCACTATCCAACGCCTCATGGAGAGTCAGGCTGCTGGGCCCTGCGCGCAGCAACATCTCCCAATACTAGCACTTGCATACCTTCGCAATGCCGCCCTAAACTTGAGGATACGTTACACATATATCAAAAGGTTGGTATGATTAATGGCAGTTAACAATTCCTAAGTTAATCACAATTTGCTGATAGAGCTGCATCATAGCAACCTTTCTGATATCTGTGAAGTGTGTTTCAGTTTTGGTTTCTGACAGTGTTTACCATCCGGGCAGTGACCCCAACAGAATTGCATACCATAGCCATGCCTGCACTGGTGCCCAGGACTGGTGTGGTGGCCAGGGCTGCCAAAAGCCTCTATATTTGCACAATGCTGGAATAGGTGTGGTAGTCTGTGTCTGTCCTATCCATGTGTTGTGGCTGCCTACACCTTACTCAGCCCACACTGCTTGCACTGTTTTCCAGTGTTAGCCTGCCAATGTGGCATAATGAGGAGCAAGGTACTGTGGGTATGGCCCAGACAGGGTGGCCTGGGCAGGATGCATCTGCACAGGGCATAGGGCAATGGCTGGGACATTGTAGTGCCAGGCCACCACCTGAACAGACAGGGTGGCCACAGCATGTCCTGCTGGGAGGTCACTCTCACCCTGACTGAGCAGTGACCACGGCATGGCTAGGTTTCCCCCATAGTGCTATATAGTATTTCTCCTCAAGGGATATTTATGGTTCTCTTTTCTGGGGCTCAATCACTGACTTATCTGCTTGGTGTGTGTGTGCTCACATCCCAGTTTTGGGTGCACCCATCTTCTCCAGGAACATGCACTATGACTAGCTAGCAGACTGTCTGCAGTTAGCATGTGTATGGTTGGAACACCATGCAGGGTGCAGCGGCTGGAGATTCACTGTGCTCGCTGCTGGAGAATGTCAGATAGTGGGGTGGGGTGTGGTGGGGCAGCTGAGCATTTTCCAGGCCTACTGTCTGTCTGCCATTGCCTTATGAATGCATACAGATCTACAATGACTGCCCTGTAGGGTTGCCTGTTCCCCAGCAGAACTGGGGTTAATGGTTCCCTCTACTGCCACCATTGCAGGGATGTAGAGTGTGGACCTGTTGGTGGGAGATCCTGTCCCCCCACCCTGAGCCCCAGAGGGCGGTTTTGGGTGGTGCTACATAATCCGCCTATGGGTCCAAACACCCACTTCACTTAAATCATGTGACCATAGCACCCCACACAGTATATGCACTATTCTGGGTGCATCATAGTCCGCAAGGGCTAGATGTGACTGGGAATACGGATGGACACAGGTGTATCCTAGTGTGTCTGCAAAGACTACCTATCACACACTGGCACTGATGGCGACCTGCAGCATAGCCTGTCCCAGCTAAGCCAGGTGCTGCGGACCTGGTGCTGGGCACCCCACGTCGCCCTCAGGGTGAGCACAGTACACGCACAATGTGACGGTCTGTAGCTACTCTCTGCCAGTAACACACACAGTCAGTTCCCCCTACCAGGCCGAGGTGCTGTGGGGGGTGCATACCCCATCTTGTGATTACACTGGTCAACAAATTTTTACAAAAGTCATGTTACTGAAATAAAAATAGTCATTTCTTATCAATTTTTATATGCTGAGCATGAATATGACAGTGAAATTGCAAAGTTGGCTCTAGTTTTTTTGTAATCTACAAGAATTAATGTTTACATCACGAAATGCATGTCAATAGTAAATATAATAGGCCTTCGGTTAATACCTGTAAAAAAACAAGTCATAGACTACTTCTCAGATTTTTTCGCTTGTCTCTTGTACAGCTGTTCGGGAGCTTTTCTGGGGAGGGTCCAGCAGTAGTCAGCCAGCATTGTAGTGGACCATTATCCCTGGTATCTTTGCTCCATCGTTGCGATATCCTGGTGAAAATGATCGCCCTGTTCAACACTAACCATACCACAGTTGTCAGGAAAGAAATCAAGATGGGAATCAAGGAAATGGATCTTTAGAGACAAATTGCAGCCAAGTTTCTGATACTGCATCAGCATGTCTTCTACTAGTTCCTTGTAGTTTTCTGCCCTAACATTCCCGAGAAAGTTTGTTGACACTAGGCGAAAAGCATTCCATGCTTGAATCGCATCACCCTCCAGCAAGAAGTTGAAACCGGTCATCTTTGAAGAGCTCTCGAATCTGAGGACCCACAAAAACTCCCTCTTTAATCTTGCTTCGCTGAGTCGAGGGAATTTTTCATGTAGGTATCAGAAAGTTGGCGAAGTGCGGTCCATGGCTTTCACGAAGTTTTTCATCAAACCTAGTTTGATGTGAAGGGGTGGTAGCAGATTTTTGTGAGCCTCAACCAGAGCTGGGTGCTGGATATTTCTTCTCTCCAACTGTTACATTTTGTCTGCGATTCCATTCCTTCTGCAAGTAGTGCCAATCCCTTGCTCGGCTATCCCACTCACATAAGAAACACATGTATTTTATATATCCCTGCTGCAGTCCCATTAAAAGGGCAACTACCTTCAAGTCACCACAGAGGTGCCAGCTGTACTTGTTATAGTTAATGGAAGTCAGTAGATGCTTTAAGTTATCGTATGTCTCTTTCATGTGGACGGCATGCGCTACTGGAATAGATGAAAAGACGGTTTCCATTGTTCAAAAGCACAGCCTTCAGACTCAGTTTCGAAGAGTCTATAAATAGTCTCCAATCTTGTGGGTCATGAGTGATTTTTAAGGCATTCATGAGGCTTTCAATATCGGAACAGAATACCAGATTACTTTCCTTTCCGACTGCGTATAGTACACTGCTGACGTCAGATGGCTTCAGCAGCCGTCTGGCAGTAGTATTGCATTGCATCAGAAAATGATGCAATCAACTCTGGATGATATGTGCATGCTGGTATTATGCAATGTGATGCAATATTACATCATTCAAGGCTTATTTGGTATGTTGTTGATGCCCTATTGGATACATTTACACGGTGAAAACGTCAAAAATGAACTACATGCAATATCTTCAAAACGAGAGCCAATAAATTTTTTTTAATGTTATATTCATGTTCAGGCTCACCATGATACTACAGATTAGGGCTTTTTAAAGTCATTAATGATTTTAATTTTGACCAGTGTTATCTGTAGGACTGCTGATCTGCATGTGCAGTGCATCATGGGTACGGTGGGTTAACCCTATCCTGGTAACCACAGCAGACAGTTTGTGTGGTGACCTGCAGTCCTTCTGTAGCCAGCCAGGGGTTTGTTAGCAGCTATAGAGATGTAGCCCACTGGTTACTTCACTGACTGTGGAGGCAGCGGTCATGGATTTGATCCCATGGTGGTGCTATTTGATAGGGCTGTCTGAGGCATTTCCTTTTTTAATTTAAATTAGTGCTGCCAGTAAAAACACCCTCACATTGCTGTAACATTAAGGTGCCTCATAAGGCACCCTATAAAGCGCCCCATAAGGCGCCCTATAAGGCACACTATAGGGAACATTAAAAGGTGCCTTGGCAGACAGTGCACTTTATAATGTGCCCTCTGGAGTGCCTTTTGGGCCCCTTATGCGGCACCTTAGGTTACGGCACTGTGAGGGTGTGTTTGCTGGCTGCACTAATTTAAATTTTAAAAAAAATGCCTCAGACAGCACTGATTTAAAGTAAAGGGTAATGCCTCAGACAACCTTACTCATTAAGCCCACTGGGGGATCAAACTCATGACTTCTATTTCAGCAGTCATTGTATTAACCAGTGTGCTACACCTCTATTGCTGCAATTATGTCAACACGCGAAGTTAAGGTTAACGCGCGGTAACGTGCATGGCTCCCTCTATCACGCGATAGTGGACACGCCGCACTTTATCGTGCGATAACCCACGATTGCTACCTTAAGACCGGAACGCCCACTCCTTATATGGCATCCTTCACATTATCGCTGCAACTAGCACCGGGAACATTAAGCCGGTTTAGTAAACATACCCCTTGGAGAAGTATTACAATGACACCTGCAAGGAAATAGAATTGGAAGCTATTAGAGAAAGAACAAGATCTGCTTTCCTAAAGCTACGAAAGTTAAAGAAAAAATTCCAGCCTCGAACTGGAATGCTACAAGATGCTCAAGGATCCATGTTGAATGATGCTGAGATAATCAAGAAAATGTGGAAAGAATACACAGAGAGTTTATATGATAAAGAACAACAGCGTTTCAACCTGTACCTTATGATCAGGAACCATTGGTGATGAAAGAAGAAGTCGAAGCAGCATTGAAAGCCTTATCAAAAAACAAAGCACTGAGCACTGATGGCATTCCCATTGAAGTATTACAGCAATCGGATGAAGTTGTTACCATACTTACAAGGCTCTGCCAGGAAATTTTGAAGACAAATTCATGGCCAACTGACTGGAAAAGTTCAGTGTTTATACCAAAACTGAAGAAAGGTGATCCAAGTGACTGTGGAAATTATTGCACATTTGATTTGATCCCACATGCCAGCAGGATTCTACACAAGATCATTCAGCAGAGACTACAACCATACCTGGAACGAAAACTGCCTGAAGTGCATGCAGGGCTCAGGAATGGGCGAGGAACAAGAGACATTATTGCAAATGTTAGATGGATCCTTGAAAAGACAAAAGAATACCATATGTGTTTTATTGTCTACAGCAAGACTTTTGACTGTGTGAACAATGAGAAACTCTGGGCCACATTAAGAAGCATGGGTATACCAGAACACCTGATAGTTCTCTTGCACAACCTTTACATTGATCAAGAAGCAACAGTTCGAATGGAACTAGAAGAAACAGAATGGGTTAAAATCAGCAAAGGTGTACAACAAGGCTGCATACTTTCCCCCTACCTCTTTAATTTATATGCACAGCAAATCATCAGAGAAGCAGGACTGCATGAAGACAACAGAGATGTGAAGATTGATGGAAGACTCATCAACAACCTATGCTGATGATACCACATTACTGGCTGAAAGTGAAGATGATTTGAAACCTTTGCTTCTCAAGATCATGAAGTATAGTCTTAAAATGGGTCTGCACCTTAATATTAAGAAGGCAAAGATCCTGATAACTGGCAAAATCAATAAGTTCATCATTGATGGAGAAGAAATTGAAATATTTTTGACTTACTTGGATCAACAATCAATAAAGAAAGGACTAGCAGTCAAGAAATCCAATGACGTATTGCTCTTGGTAGAATGGCTATGAAGGACCTAGACAAGATCCTCAAGAGCAGAGATGTCTCTCTCCATACAAAGATTCGACTTGTCCAGGCCATGGTATTTTCAATGAGGTCATATGGATGTGAAAGCTGGACTGCGAAAAAGATAGACAGGAATACAATTGATGCTTTGAATTATGGTGCTGGCGATAAATACTGTATATACTGTGGACAACCCGAAGAACAAACCAGACAGTACTAGAGGAGATCAAACCTAAGCTTTCCATTGAAGCTCAGATGAGAAGACTTTGACTTTCATACTTTGGACATATCATGCGAAGAGAGAGATCATTGGAGAAAGACATAATACTTGGCAAGGTAGAAGGTCACCGTAAAAGAGGAAGGCCGGCAAATATATGGATCGATACAATAACAGCAGCTATGGACACCACTTTATCAACAATGAGCCGCTTGGCTGAAGACTGAACAAAGTTTAGGTCAACTATCTAGAGGATCGCCAGGAGTCGACATCGACTTGATGGCACTTAACAACAACAAATATTCTGTGGACAGATGAAACCAAATGAGCTCTTTGGCAATGCAGACCAGCGATACATTTACAGGTGAAGAAATGAAGCTTATAAGGAAATAAACATCCTTCCTACAGTTAAATATGGTGTAGGTTCC
The DNA here is from genome assembly GCA_033557465.1 of Ichthyophis bannanicus. Taxonomy (NCBI): domain Eukaryota; kingdom Metazoa; phylum Chordata; class Amphibia; order Gymnophiona; family Ichthyophiidae; genus Ichthyophis; species Ichthyophis bannanicus. The sequence continues at coordinate 352,500,942 of CM066034.1, read as the reverse complement.
ATAATGTTGTGGGGCTGTTTTGCTGCCTCAGGAACTGGAGGCCTAGAAAATATTAAAGGAATCATGAAGTCAGAGGACTACCAAGGAATTCTGGAGCGAAATATGCTACCTGGTGTCAGAAAGCTAGGCCTTGGTTGAAGGTCATGGGACCTCCAGCAGGACAATGATCCAAACCATACATCCAAAAGTACAAAAGAAAGGAAAAATACTGACTGTTTTAAATAGGCCAGCAATGAGTTCTGATCTCAACCTAATCAGGAACCTTTGGAAAGAGCTGAAATCTTCCATTGGTAAAAGGAATCCTGGACTTTAGGAAAACTAACTTTGCCAAGATGGGACAATGCCTAAAGGAGTCATTAGTGGGATGGGAACAACTGGGGGATGTAAAAAAGCAAACGGCAAAACTGAAAGAGGATATTTAAAGGGCAACAAACCTTTTTGTTAGAAAGGTAAATAAATGTAAAAGAAAAAGGAGGTCACTATGGTTCTCAAAAGAAGCTGCTGAAATGTTAAGAAAAGAGGGTGGCCTTCAAAAAATGCAAGAGATCACAGAGAGAGGAAGACAAGCATCAATATTTGGAAAAATTTAGAGAAGCTAGGAAAGTAGTCAGGAAAGCAAAGATACAAAAAAGAAGAAGAAATAGCCAGTGCAATAGAATGGGGTGACAAGGCCTTTTTTGATAAATGCTAGCAAAAGGAGGAAGTGCAAAAGTAGTAGTGTCAGACTCAAGGGTGAAATATGTAGAAGCTGAGGATAAAGCAGAATTGATTAACAAATATGTTTGTTCTGTATTCACAGCTGAAGGGCCAGGAGCAGGACCTCAAAAAACAGCAACAAGTAGGAACAGAAGTGAAGGGGATCTTGAACGATTTTCAGGTTACTGTGTCACCGAGCTAAAATAAAATAGACAAAGTAATGGGGCTGGATGGGATACATCCGAGAGTACTGAAGGAACTTGGGGACATTCTAGAGGCTCCGCTGTCTGACCTTTTCAATGCTTCTTTAGAGTCTGGAGTGGTCCCAGAGGACTAGAGAAAGGCTCATGTGATCTCTTTATACAAAAGCGGAAGTAAGGATGAGGTTAAGAACTACAGGCCAGTTAGTCTGACCTCTGTGGTGAGTAAATTAATGGAAATGCTGCAAAAACAGAGGATAGTGAGATTTCTGGACTCTAATGGATTGCAGAATCCGAGACAGCATGGGTTTACTAGAGGCAGGTCTTATCAGACAAATCTGATTGATTTCTTTGACTGGGTTACCAGAGAGTTGGACTGAGGGAGAGCCATAGATGTGGTGTACTTAGATTTTAGTAAAGCTTTTGACACTGTTCTACACAGGTAACTTATAAATAAATTGAGCACCCTAAGGACAAACCCTAAAGTGACTGACTGGGTTAGAAATTGGTAGAGTGGGAAGCAACAAAGGGTGCAGGTAAATGGAATTTATTTCTGAGGAGAAGGATGTAACTAGTAGTGTGCTGCAGGGTTCTGTCCTTGGTCCAATTCTTTTTAACATCTGTGTTAGTGATATTGCGGAAGGGCTGTCAGATAAGGTTTTCCTCTTTGCGGTTGATACCAAAATCTTCAATAGAGTAGACACCCAAGAAGGAGCAGATAAGATAAGAAAGAATCTAACTAAGCCTGAAGTATGGTCAAGAATTTGGCAGGTGAGATTTGATGCTAAAAAATGCAAGATCATGCATTTGGGTTCCAAAAATCAAAGGGAGCGGTACAGCAGAAGGGGTGAAGTATTTCTATCCATGAAAGAAGAGTGGGCCTGGGCATGATTTTTTTTGATGATCTTAAAGTGGCTAAACAGGTATAAAAGGTGATGGCGAAAGTCAGAAGGATGCTTGGGTGAATAGGGAAAAGAATGGCCAGCAGAAAAAAGTAAGTGATAATGCCTCTGCATAAGTCTTTGGTGAGACCTCATTTGGAGTATTGTGTGCAATTCTGGAAACCACACATTCAAAAAGACATAAACAGGATGGAGTCAGTGCAGAGGATGACTACCAAAATGGTCAGTGGTCTTCATTATAAACCATATGGGGACAGACTTAAAGATCTCAATATGTATACTTAGAGGAAAGTGGGATAGAGGAGATACGATAAAGACATTTAAATACCTCTGTGGCCTACTGTAAGTGCACAGGAGGAGAGCCTCTTTCAATTGAAAGTAAACTCTGCAATGAGGGGATATAGGATGAGGGTGAAATGGGATAGACTCGAATAATATGTGGAAACATTTCTTTACAGAAAGAGTGGTAAATGTGTGGAATAATCTCCCAGTGGATGTAGTAGAGACGAGGACAGTATCTGAATTCAAGAAAGCATGGGACAAACACAGAAGATCTCCAAAGGGAAAAAAGGAACTATAGGTATAGTAGTTGATATGGAAGGGAAGACTAGATAGGCCACATGGTCTTTTTCTGTTATGTTTCTATTATTCACATTCCTTCGCCTTCCTTCCTCCCTGGGACCCTGATTACTACAGCTAATTTCACATGACACTCATTTGAAAAGGTTGACCTCATCCAGGGCTGTACTGGGCCAAAATTGCACCCTGTGCAACTTGCACATTTAGCACGCCCCCCCCCCCCCCACCCACCCATACCTCTGGGGCTCCATCCAGCCACTGCCTGCTCTTGCCCTGCTGCTGTCACCCTGCTGCTCTGCATCACCACCGGCAGTAGTAGAGCAGACCTAATTTTAAAAAGAATTTTTTTTTTTTTTTAAATTTTAGGTCTGCTGAGCTGCTGCTGGTGCCGCCGCTGCTGAGAGAACAAAAAGTGGTGGCGGCAAGGCAACAGCAGGTAGCCGAAATGTGCCTCCAAGCCTTTGCACCCTGTGCGGCTGCACAGGGCTAGATCTGACGCTGACCACATCACTCATGTTTATGGAGGAGGGATGTGCTTGTATCAGTACAGAAACTGACTGCATCATAAGAGTGAGGAAAGTGGCTTTGCAAGGAATTACAAATTACTTCTTAAATCTCCAGAGTTGTTTCAACGTATTGGTAACTTAGGCAAGCTTTATACCACCTCTGGCTGTCAAAATCTATTGTTTATCTTTGAATGCCCTGCTCTTTGCCGCCCACTCCCCAAGAAGTTGCCACCCTAGGTGACGACCTAGTTTGCCAAGTGGTTGGGCCGACCTGCTCATGGAGAAGGCAACACTTTCAAAGGAAAGCACACCCATTGCTCCCAATGGCATCAGCCTAAGGATAAGAAAGTTATTCTTTAATGGCTAATTCGGTTGCTAACTACAAGGCGTTATTGTGTGCTGTCAAATCAGTGCCAGCTCCTGGAAACCCATCCCCTGGGATTTCTTGCCAAGGTGCTTCCAGAAATAGAGTGCCAGATCTTTCTTCCGGACAATAAACCACAGCACCTGGTATTCCATGACAGTCTCCCATCCAAATGCTAGCCAATGCTGCATAGATTCCGAGATTAGACAACAGCAGTCTCATCACCATCCTGAATGAGCAGACTACAGGGGGAAAGACTAAATATGAATAAAAACCTGCATGAGAGACTACTAAGGAAATCAATGTGAAAGTTCTTTTAGGCGCAAAAACTGAGTATGGAACATGGCTGTACCTCTGTTGCTTTTGCCTTTCACTTGCAGAGTTGCTACTACTGCTTCGTCCATGTCTAACCACTGCTGTCTTTCTGCCTGCAATTCATTCACACTGAAGCTGAGCAACTTTAAATAATTTCATGCCCGACAGCGGGTATGTACAAAAAAAAATCCTATTTCGCTAGCATCTAATGATCTTCTAACAACCTTGTAATTGGCCCAACCCTTGAAATGATTAAGAGAGAAAATGGGTAATTTCCTCTCATTTGACAAACTAATTGGATCACCTCTACCACTTCTTCATTTTCTCATCTTTATAAAGGCACAGTCTATGCTCATGGCAACCAGCAGTAGGAGAAGGATAAAATAAAGTTATTTTGCATGGCAGAGAAAAGGATACCAGTTTATTATTGTTCTATAAGGAAGTATAGGCATGGTGGCAGGCAGAGAGGGCTTTGGTGTAATTAAATTTATGTGCAGGGCCTCCGAAACTGTAGGTCTCCTCACCAAAGAGCTTAAGTAAAACTAAGTTGGTTTTATGGGGTTGTAACATTTTATTTCCATTTGAGCTTAAAGCTTAAAAATAGCAAGTACCTGCTAGACGAGGAAGTGTCCAGGCACCAATATGCAGTCTCTAAGTACAAATTACTGAGCTAAAGAGGTTTGCAATTATTTGCCCACAGCAAAGGGCAGCTTGGGTTTACAAATAACAGTAGTGCAATCTGCTACTCACAGCTTGCCCAGGTCTGCTGTCTTGTGATAGTGTGTTTTACTTCCTCTTTGGAACACAGTAAGGATCATCGAAGCAGACCAAAATAATTTGAGTCCTTTCAAGTGTGGCCATTCAGGGGCAGATGTAATAAGTGGTTCTATCCTTTAGCATAGCAGTTTACTTTTGATTTTCACAAGTTAACCTTATTGCCGATGCATTAAGGGCTTTAGCATTGAAAAATCTGCAGCAACACCATTGTACTAAAGAAAGGCCAGTGCTACCATTAGCAGAAGGAAGTCTGCATCGGATGTGGTGGAAGCAGGAACAGCACGCTGCACCAGAGTCTCGGTCAGTGCTGCATTTCTGTTTGAAGTCAATTGCCACTACTGCAGGCCCTGCAGGAGGTCAGCAGTGGCAGTAATGGGGGCGGGAGCAGGGGTGCAGCAGGAAAGAAGTTCACCAAGGGCACCTCATATCTTTGCAACGGGCCTATACTACAGAATATTGCAGTAAGCATGCAAGTGATATGCAAACCTGCTGAATTGGGAATTGATCCCAGTATTAAAAAAATTGGGCTGAAGTGAAGATCCTACACAGCAGCAGCAAGGTAATCTGAGGTGAGGTGCAGCACTTCACCTTAGAGCAAGTGCCACCCCACCCAGAGACTCCATGACACCCCAGGCCAGGTATTCCGGGACACCAAGGATCCCTGACCTGGGTATCTCAGATAAGGGTATCCTTAGCCCAGGCACCTGAAGACAGGGGAGCCATGGCCCAAACATATCAAGCCAGGGCTCCCTTGGCCAGGTATCCAGTTCAGGGTATGCTTAGCCTGGGCACCTTGGGTCAGGACACCCCTGGACCAGACACCCAGCAATAGGGGTCCCTCATCCAGAGAATCTCTATGATCTTGGCCCCCTCTGGACCAATGATACTTACCTAATCCAGGGACACATCCAAGAGTATCCTTCTCTTCTTGCTGCCATTTTAGAAAATGGCAGGGCCTGACCCTTAGCAGTGCCTTGGGACACACCATTAAGAGTCAATCTGCTAAATAAGGGATTACCGCTGTTATTGGAAGTGATCTTATTTGGCAAATTGATCCATAAAGGGGTTGGTGCCACCATTTTCCAGGATGGTAGCAGGAAGAGGAGGACACCTCTGAATATGCTAAATAAATAAATGCCCCCCCTCGACCAGTCAAGTATTATTGGTCCGGGGGGGGGGGGTCCAACAGCATAGAGGATTTCTAGTTGAGGACCTCCTTGTTCCAGGTTCCTGGTCCAGGAATGCCGGTCCCAGGGGTTCCCTAACCTGGGGTGACTGATCCAGGGGTGCCCAGGCCCAGAGTGCCTGGGACCAGATAGCCCCAGGGGGTGGGGAGGCCTGGGACCCACTGGGCTATCAGGGAATTTTAGCAGGGTAGGGAGTAGAGGAATCTGGACTGTCTCTCCTCTCCTCTAGAGTATACATATTTAGGTCTTCAAGAATCTTCATATACATCTTCTGGCACAGACTCCAAATCATTTTGGTCGCCTTCCTCTGAGCTGTTTCAAGTCTTTTTATATCCTTCGTGAGACATGATCTCCAAAACTGAACACAATATTCCAAGTGAGGCCTCACCAGCGACTTGTACGGGGGCATTAATACCCCTCCTTTCTGCTGGTTATTCCTCTCTGTATGCAGCCCAGCATCCTTCTTGTCATATTGTTTCGCCACCTTGAGATCTTCAGACACTAGCACTCTGAGGTCCTTCTCCTGGTCTCTCCCTCTCTCACATACAATTCCTTTGGATTTCTGCATCCCAAGTGCATGACTCTACACTTCTTCACATTAAATCTTAATTGCCAAGCATTAGACCATTCTTTCAGAGTTTTTCCCCTGCAACTGCTCCCTTGGAGTTTTAATTTTCTAACCCTGTCCCCTGTTTTTTTTTATAAGTCTCCATACCCAGAAGAATTAAAACAACTTTTTCAACTTCCACGGTACTATGGACCACAGCTGTCCATGCCTTTTGCCCAACTCATGCCCCCATCCTTGGTCGAGCTCTCACCGCCTTGAGCCTATTTTCATGCATGTGCGATGATCGTGCATGTGCATTACTTCCAGATTTGGCCAACTCACTTTAAAACTTTAATTTTATACTCACAGCACAACCCGCTGTCACCACAGGATCTTACACCCCCAATGCTGCCTGATGCCTTCAGAGGCCACCTCGATCCTAGCAGAGACACTACTCCGATCACGGGACCAATGCGATCACATATGACTATACTCCCTGACGGTACCTGGAGCCCAGAAACCTGGCTCCTGGCTCAAAAACATAAAAAACATGGGGCAGTCAGATCCTCTGTGCATGTCCCATGCTTTCCTATGCATGTCCCAATCTTTGTTTCTACTGCCTTCACTGGAAAACTGTTCCACGCATCCACTACTCTTTCCGTAAAGAAATATCTCCCTCGATTACTCCCAAGTCTATCCCCTTTTACCTTCACTGTATGCTTTCTCATTCTAGAGCTTTCTTTCAGTTGAAAGCAGACTACATCCTGTGCACTTATGCCATGGAATTATTTAAAAGTTTCTATCATATCTATCCTCTCCCTTTTTTCTTCCACAGTATGCATTTTTAGATCTTTAAGTCTGTCCCTATGTGTTATATGTGGAGTTGTCAAGTTGCCCATTTCCAGAAGTGAGATTTTAAGCCAGTCCTGGATTTCTAACAATCTCATCCTGATGTATTATGGGACCTGCAACACTGATTTCAATGGGTAAAATCAAGAACCACAAATACCATACTGCATTGCAATGCAAATTTAAAACCAGAACTGGCAAAAAATCTCACTCCTGGAACTAAGTAACTTGGTGGCCTTCATCATAAACAGAGTTGCCAAAAACTTTAGTAGCTACCCTCTGGGCGAACTCCATCCTGTTTATATCCTTTTGAAGGTGTGGTCTCCAGAATTGTGCACAATATTCTCAGTGTGGTCTCGCCAAAGATTTACAGTATACAGACCCACCATCATCTCCTTGTTCCTGCTGACCATTCCTTTCCCTATGCACTCATGCATTCTTCTGGCTTTTGCTGTCACTGTTTCTACTTGTGTGGCCTCTTAAGATCATCAAATATGATCACCCCCATATCTCACTCTTCTTTCATGAACAGAAGTATGTCACCCCCTATACTCTCCCTTGGGTTTCTGCAGCCCAAATGCATGACAAAGCATTTATAGCATTAAATCTTAGCTGCCAGATTCTAGACCATTCTTCAGACTTGCAAGATCCCTTCTCACATTGTCTACACCTTTTTGGGTGTCCACCTTTTGGAGATTTTTGTATCATCTGCAAATAAGAAAGCCTTACCTGACAAACCTTCCACAATAACACACACAAAAATAATAAGAACCAGACCAAGGAACGATCCCTGTGACACCAAACTGGGAACATTATTACCCTTAGAATGATCTACATTTATCACTGACACTTCCCTCTCAATCAGTTCATAACAGTTGGTCACTTTAGGGCCCATACCAAGGGCATTTATTTTTTTTATAAACCGTCTATGCAGAACTGCGCGAAAGGCTTTGCTGAAATCTTAAATATACCATCTGGTAATCACTGGATGCTAGATGTTGCCTACAACAACATCTGAAACACTCTCCCCATTCATAAGCACTAGACCAGTATAGTCCTTCCCAGATGCATTCCCTTAACAGTTTCTGGAACAATTCTCCCTAAAGAGAATCCAAGATCACCTTGCTTCTAGACTACACCACAGCTTGAATGTCTCAATAAACATCTCGCATATTGAAATAACTTATTAGTAGCACTTACCCTTTCATAGCAATTTTGTGAATGTCTTCAATTAAATCTCTGTCCACCTCTTCTGCCTGAAAAGGAAGTCTGTTAAATAGATGTTCCGTTTCCCCTTTCCACATATAATGTGATTCCTCCTTCCTTTCTTCCTACCCTGTCCTTCTGGAATAGATTATAGAAGCATAGAAACATGATGGCAGAAAAAGACCACATGGCCTATCTATCTACCCTTCCATGTCAACCACTACAACAGTCCCCTTTTTTCCTTTAGAGATCCTCTGTGTCTGTCCCATGCTTTTCTGAATTCAGATACTGTCCTCATCTCTACCACCACCATTGGAAGACTATTCCACGCATCCACCACTCTTTCCGTAAAGAAATATTCCCCATTTTATATTCCTTTCCCCAGTGGCATACGAAGGGTGGAGCGGTGGGTGCAGACTAGGAGGAGGGTGCTGAATCCCAGGCGGAGTCAGAGCAGGAAACCTGACTTGCCACCTGCCTCCACTTCAGGACCGGCAGCTGTACCCTCCCAGACTGAAATATCCCCTTTCACCATCATCCTATGTCCCCTGATAGCAGAGCTTGCTTTCAGTCAAAAGAGGCTCTCCTCCTGTGCATTTATGCCATGGATGTATTTAAATGTCTCAATCATATCCCCTCTATCCCGCCTTTCCTCTAACGTGTACATATTAAGATTCTTAAGACTGTCCTCATAAGCTTTATAATGAAAACCACAAAGCATTTTAGTAGCCACCTCTGCACCGACTCCAGCCTGTTTATATCCTTTTGAAGGTCCTATATTCCAGCCACGGCTCTCCTTGAACCACATCTCTGCGGCCACTACTAAATCCAAGTCACCCACTTCCATTGTAGCCTCTGGATCTAGAATCTTATTTCCCATACTATGGGCATGAGTATACACGGCTTTCCAGATGCTGGCATTATTCCTAATTTTATACAGGTTTTTACTTACCTTGGGACTTTGGTCACCCTTCCCCAATGATCTCTAATCTAATTTGGAGCATAGATATTCTGAACCAATGGAAATTAGCCTCCTAAGTATGAGATCTGCAGCTGAGTATTATGCGCTATTCAGGGAGGCTAGCTACTGCTACTATTACCATTTGTACAGCACTACAAGGCGAACGCAGCACTATATATGAACAGTCCCTGCTCATCAATTAAAGCGCTTCCTTTTTTTGTACCAGTAAGCAGTGCTGGCAGTTGGTGAGTTACAGAGGCAGCAGATCTGAGTCAGCATTGCACAATGTAAGTGGCAGTCATTGACGGAGATGATGTTGTCGGTGGGAATCAGAGGTGCTGTTGAGTGTAAGTAGGGATCGCAGATGGCAGTCAAGGAGAATAAGGAAATCATAGGGGTTCTGAGTTTTTAATGGATGTGGGGGTGTGGGGATAGTTCCTTCCTCTGCCATCTTCGTAATCTCCCCCTTCTTCCCCTTCCTTCCTCTTCTCCGTGATTCTCCTTATTCTCCCTTCCATTCCCCTGCCTAACCTCATCTGTCCCTCCAGCCATATCATTCTGCGATCCCCTCTCTCGCCGTCTCCCAGATCCCTTCCTTTATTCACTATCCCCCTTCTCCCTTCCCAGTACTAATCACTAAGATCTCCTTTCCTTTTAATATGGAACAAAGAAATGAAGTGGGTACAAAAGAAATGGCATAAAATGACATTTGTATAAAGCTCAAAAATAAAAGTGCATGATTTAATATGAAAATATATGGAAATGTGCAAAATAATTGCTGCAGAATTTGCAAACTCTTGTTGCAGAATCTTGAAAAATCTGCTGCAGGAAAATACAGGCTGTGGACATAGACAAGAATCATTTAAGGGACCTGGAGAGCTTCCTGAGCCAAAAGTGCACATCACTTTGTAGAAAATGGAGACAAGGATGCAGGCTGCAAAATATGGCAGGGAGCTCAATTAGAATTTGGCTTGGGTTTTAGTGCCATGAGCCGTCATTCACCACTATTCCATGGACTTTCCCCCCCATTTTATATTCCTCTCCCCAGTAACATACCAAGGGCAAGGCGGTGGGTGCGGGCTAGGAGGAGGGTGCCGAATGCCAGGCCCACATGGCGGAGCCAGAGCAAGAAACCTATCTTAATGTGGTGGGTGACTTGCTGCCTACCTCTGCTTCAGGATCGTCAGCTGTTACCTCCTAAGCTGAAGTATCACAAATTGTGATACTTCAGCCTGTGAGGGGACAGCCACCAGGCCTGGTGCAGAGGCAGCACAGCAAGCCAGCCACCACATTAAGGTAATATATTACAAATGGCCCAAAATGTCACAGCCAGAATCATAATGAAAGCATGACTCTAACCACATAACACCTATTTTATATGAGCTCCACTGGCTTCCAATTTCTCAAGAGTAAGATGCAAAATAATAATTCAGACTGGTATATAACTTAGCCCCCTCCCACCTCTCAACACTCATCCAAATACAACCAACCAACAGACTCAGAAGAACCCCCAACCACAACTTTCTAAAAGTACCCCATACAATATGCAGCACCAAACAATTCACCAGCATTTGGGCATTTACATACATAGCACACTCACAGAGGAACGCCCTCCCCAAGGCGCTAAGAGGAATTAAAGACCTGCAATCATTCTGTAAAGAATTAAAAACACATCTATTTAAAGAACATTATACCAATCCCAAGGCCAGCAGCACATAAGGTCCACACTCCTCTCAGCCTGCCTCCTCTCTCTTCCCCTCCCTCCTCCTAGTTATCCCCCCTTTCCATCCTGCTCCACCCTATACCCCATTTACAACTGAAACCACCAACGGTTTTAGATTTGAATCTGTTGATTTAATTGTTGATATCAATTGATGCTCACACTAAGAATGACATTTACGAACTTTAATCCACCTGTACATAGCTTGTTGTAAATAGTTAGAAGTTGTACCTTTCAGTACCACTCTATGTAAATACTTAGAGGGTGCACCTCACCCATTTTGTTCTCTGTATAAAGTTCACTAATACTGTTCCATGTAAAGGTTTAGCTTGTTATGATGTAAACCGCCCATGGTCTCTGGAAGGGGCAGTATAAAAATTTGTTCAAATAAATAAATAAAATAAAATAAAGGTTTGCCACACTGGCTTCACCGTGTGGGCCTAGCAGGGGGTGTGTACCGTGAGGGGGGGCACACCATGAGGAGAGGACACCTGCTCCAGGTGCAGATAGCCCTTGGAATGCCACCAGATCTCCCTATTTAACTAGCCCAATCATTGCAATGATAGTGCTCATCCAATGATTATGTAGCAGAGTTCCTTCCAGAACCCTGCAATCATGGTCCATAAATGTGTCTACTAGGTATCACACTGCACGATGTTTGGGATTTCCTTTCTCTAGGAGCTATGGATGCTCCCTCCACAGCATCCCCAGCCCCATCTGTCACGGAGCAGCCCACCCAAACTGGAAATCAAACCAGGGTCTTCCACATGGCAGTATGCAGTCCTCTCACTAGGCCATTGGGCTGACTCTCTTTGTAGTCTCTGAGGTTCGGTGATCTTGCTTTAATAAGGTGTTTAGTAAAATATAGTACCACTGATCATTTCACATTAGAGAAGGTGTTCTCTAATGTGAAATGATCAGTGGTACTATATTTTATCAGTAATCGCGTTCAATATTTAGCCCCATGCCTGCTGCATATCACCAAGTTACCTAAAAGTGCAAGGAAATGGAAATGATCATTACTGCAAGTATATTCTGGAAGTAATTTTATAAAGCTTTGTCCACATGTAAAACCTGCTTTACACAGAGAAAAGGGATTTTAAAAATTGCATGACCTCATCTGCATATGAAAAGTAGCTACATAGAAAAAGTCCAAAACCTGTGCATTGATGATCTTGAAGGTGTAATTTAGGAAACGTGGAGGCAGAATTGCAATGTACATACATATTTTATAAAAACATGGCTACATGCATAGAGTACACACATTTACACCTTTTTCAGAGCAGGTGTACATTTGTATGTGGGAAGTTGCATGCTATGTCTGTGGACTAGTTCTGAGAGCCTACAGTATTTTATAAAGGCACATAGACACCTTTATAAAACAGGCTCTTTTGCAGACTTCTCACACTGTCTTCCAAATATATACCCTTCTGATCTCCCATGCAAATCCATCTATGTCGTTTTCAGAATCTCCTTAGAGCAGAATTGATATAATGTTGACTTTAGGCAATTCAATATCTTTCATATTTCCAAGAAGATTGACTTTAGACATTGTATGATAAACGGTTACACACTGTGACTTCTAACATTGCCTTGTATCCAGATGGAATACATCAATCACCCATTCAGGTGGGAAACTATTAATGGAACAGAGGCACACTACCAAACATTCCTTCTGATTCTTTTCTGACAATCCTGGAGAGGATGTGCCGATTAGACAAAAAGCTTTACATACAAAGGCTTGTATCTCCCTCCCTCTGATCATACCAGGGGACATAACTGATAAGATAAAAGGGCTTGTTGATGGGTATTTGGCATTGGGACAATCCTACTAGCTATGCTGTTGCTGTGGATAAAAAGCTCTTATTCAGTTGGATTCACTGTGGAACTGATACAGCATAATGCAAATTGCAATTAGCCACTACAGCATCCGTAGAGACAATGCACCAGATTGCATCAACTGGAAATGTATTTCCGCCTGTGGGAAGACTGGCAAATATTGTAATTTTTCCTAATCAACAATACTGTACAGTACATGTCTCTTCTATATTTCCTCGGTCAATCCAAGGATAGAAGGAAGGGCACCTAGGTTGTGATACCTTCCAATATCCCCTATCCTTATCTCATATAATGTCCCACACATACCCCTTCCATTTCTACCTGCAATTCTAAAGCTCCATAAAAAAGATATTCAGAAGAAGCTATCCCTTTCTGATCTGTAAAACTGATTTTATAGATATCTTGCATATGACATCTTAAAAGCAACTAACGTCCTGGTCCAGTGCTGAAAACCAAGAAAACAGTTTCTGATTCACATAAAGATACTAAATGGTACCTTTTGAAAATGTGTATATATTATAGCCATTCATTGCATGATCAGTAGTTTGATCTGTATGACCACAGGCATGAATAGAGATGTTTTTAAGCTTCCATTTATGAAGACTGTGGGCCACTCTGACCTCCGTCAGACAAATTTGGCTTAGTCTCCACCACTCTTTTCTTAGGAGGTGAAAATTAGGTGCTTTCTTCAATGGATTATAAGATATTTCTTGAGAAGGTTGTTACTTACTCTTTCTTGCCTCCAGTATTTCCTTATGTACTGTTCTCAAAATACGTATACCAATGCACTACTAAACAGTGAGTTAAACTAGTTTCTCAATTTCCAACTGTTTATTACAAATAAGCAAACAAGAACTTACTGTAGATAGTTGAAACCAAGAGTGCTGCACTGATTCTGGTTCAATACAAGTATGAAGAGTTTTCTGTGGCATGGATAACTATAGTAACTGCTGGTGGAAAAATGATACAAATTCCAGGGCTTTCTAAGCCCAAGATGGAGATTTTTGCACTAGAGAAAAAGATGCAAAGGAATACCAATAAAGACTAGGGGATTCCTTTGAATAATAAGGTCAAAGGATGTACCATGAGCAAGGCCGGCGCTACCATTAGGTGAGCTAGGCGGTTACATAGAGTGTCAGCCCTCCAGTTTACCCCCTGTGCACACTGCCACCAATGGCATCCCTCTCCAGAGCCAACAGCAGCAGCAATTGGCCCTGAAACTGCGAAGCAGCACTTAGCCTCTGTCTCTCAGGCTGGGACATAGTTTCATTCTCTCCAATCTCCTGCTTTGCCCCCCCTCCCCCCCCCCCCGGCCAAAGACTGACGGTTTACACAAAACTGGACGTCCAGGTCAGAAGCAGCAGTTTGGAGAGAATGAAACCGAGATGCAGCCCTGGAGATTCTCTCCCCCATCCTCCATAACACTAAACAATACCCAAATACTAGTCCAACCAGAGGTGAAATACCTTGGAATCATCATAGACCGACATCTCTCCTTCAAAGAGCAAATAAACAAAACCGTCAAAGCAGTATGCTTCAAGGCCAAAACCATGCACTGCCTCAAACTTCCACACAGTACTCCAATCCACAATCCTTCCACACCTAGACTACTGAAATTCCATCTACCAGGGCCTCCCACAAGCTACACTGCTACCACTAACCACTGCTCATCAAACAATAGCACAAATCCTGCAAGGAACATCAAAATACGAACATATCACACCAATCCTTAAACAACTACATTGGCTACCAATTACAAGCTGGATAAAATACAAGACTCTCCTACTGACACACAAAACCATTCTTGCTCAAATACCCACCTTCAAACCTGCTACAAACTTATAAACCCAACAGGACCAGAAAAACATCCACAATGAACACACTAACTATCCCACATGCTAAAACCAAATATAACCAACAAGCGTGCAAACAAGCTTTCCAACTATATGCCCCCACATTATGGAACACCCTTCCACCCTCAATAAGAAATACCACAGACCTCCATACCTTCCGAAAACAACTAAAAACTCACAATTTCTCAGAACATTACAGCCCTATGACTTAACTCCCCCTCTTATGATGCCAGTACCGTATATAGATAAGATTTTATACCCATTGTACATAGTTACTGTTTTTTTGCAAATCTATCCAAAGTTTACTGTATACAGTTATCATGTTTCTATGTAAGCCAACTGGTATTTTACTATTCTATGTAAACCGCTTTGACCTGGTGAAAAGAAGTATATAAACACTGCTAAATAAGTAAAAATAAATAAATACAAAATATAATTTAAATATGCACACATAGGCTGTGGGGGCAGAACACTCCCAACCTGAAATTAGTAGATACCAATCTTACAAGAATCAAACATACTAAAGACATGTAAAGTTCATAATGTAAATCATAGTCTCTAAGTTGTCCAAAAATATTTTTTCATTCCATGGGAATTTGAAATAAAACACAAATATGCAACATTGGACAATATAAACAGAGAAAATCTCTGAGTCCCTAGTCTTCTGAAATGTTTATGTTTATTCTATTTGATAGACCACCCTTCATAATATCAAGGCAGTGTACTATAATCAAAAAGCAAAAGTACAGAGAGGCTAGAGGTCAGAAAAGGAAAAAGGAACTGCAATACATGACAGGAACGCAGGAGTAGTCAGACAAGACAGGGGGATGAAACAACATGAGAGACACAAGGTCATTCTAGCACACAATACAACACACATTGTACATAGCTCAATCCAATCTAGCACACAATACAACACACACTCAACTAAATTTCACCCTCACTGCATGTTTAACACACTCACTTTACCCGATTGTTTGCTGTGATACCACCTTGATTAATAAGATAAGGCGGTTTAGAAATACTGTTAAATAAATAAATATGGTGGGAGCTGGGAGGTCGAAGGCAGAGGAGAACAAATGGGTTTTGAGGAGTGATTTAAATGTGCTGTAGTTCTCTTCCAATCTGAGGGGATAGAAAGAGAATTCCAGAGGGCGAGTCCAAGTTAAAATAAGGCGGAGTGGCGTGTGGAATGTAAATGGGCATGGGCTGGAGAGGGGAGGTGAAGACGATTGATGTGCGCTGAACGCAGATTGCGGCTGGGAGTGTGGAACTGGAGGAGATCTGCCATATATTGCGGGGTGTGAGTGTAGACAACCTGATGAACTGTAGTAAGAATCTTGTAGTGGAGGCGATATTACAGTGGGAGCCAGTGGAGTTGAAAGAGAAGAGGGATGATGTGCTCTCGGCAGGTGGAATGAATAATGATACGGGCTGCCGTGTTTTGAACAAGCTGAAGTCTGTGCAGTTGAGTATGAGAGACACCAGCAAGAACAGAGTTGCTAAAATCTAAATGGGACACTAGAGACAACAGGAGTGAGGTTACTGCCTGGGGGGTGAGGAAAGGACGGATAACCCAAACTTGGCGGAGATAATAGAAGGATTTCCTCACAAGCTGGGAGATATGATACTTGAAAGAGAGATCAGAGTCAAGAAGGACCCCGAGATAATGGAAGGTGGACACTAGAGGAATGGGGGAACCTGCAAGTAGTGGTGCTATATGAGGACAAGTACTTCCATGAGTGAACCAGATACTGGATGTTTTTGCAAGGTTGAGATGGAGACAGTTTGTAGCTAACCAGTCATCAACCGAGGAGAGGCAGGTGTTGAGGGAAGAAAGGTCTGGCTGTAATGGATTGATGTGGTGCAGAAGAAGGATTTCATCAGCGTAGTAGTAGGCAGAGATCCCGGATTGTTGAATAAGGAGAGCGAGCAGTGCAAGAAAGATATTGAACAAAAAGGGGTGCCAGAACCAAAGCCCTGAGGAATGTCACAATGAAGGGGAAAGGGTCAGAAGAGGTGGAGTTGGAGGTTACTGTGCATAAGCGAGAGAAAAGGAAAGAATGAAACCACCGAAATACCGTGTCCCGAAGACCCGCATCATGTAGATGAGAGAGCAGGATCGAATGGTCAATAAGGTTAAAAGTTGCTAAAAGATCAAGGGAGATGGCCACAGAAATATCTCCAAGATTATGTGAGGTATGGAGATCGTTAAGGAAAGCTAATAGAATAGTCTCGACACTATGACCAGAACGAAAGCCAGACTAACAGAGGTGAAGGAAATGAGTGGAATCCAGGTGGTGTGAGAGTTTATTTATTTATTTATTTACATTCTCTTATATACCACGCTATTCTGCATCAGTGCGGTTTACATTGAACAAACTGAAATTACATTGAACAGGGCATTATAACTTGGAGATAACTATTTTACAGGGAACATGGGCTATGGAGGGTTAAGTGGCTTGCCCAAGACCACAAGGAGCACCTGTGGGACTAGAAACCCCAGTCCTTCCGGCCCAAGGTTGTTGTCCTCTAGTGGGATTTGAACCCCCGACCTTCCGGCCTGAAGTACCTTGCCCCAACCACTAGGCTACTCCTCCAAAAGCAAAAACAGCTTTTTCAAGAATCTTGGAGAGAAAAGGGAGGTTGCAGACTGGACGATAATGTGCTGGGTTGAGAGAGTCAAGAGATGGCTTTTCAGGATGGGGCAGACTAGAGCATGTTTCCAGGGGTTGGAAAAGGAACCTAAGGAAAGACTGGCATTCATCATAGTAAGGATGGAGAGAAGGCGGGTAAGGGAAGGTTCCAGAAGTCAGGAGGAGGGAATAGGATCGAGGGGACAGATCGTCTTATGGGATGAAGAGAGAGATTTGATGAGTTCCGTGACAGTGAGTGGATAGAAAGATGCCCAGACATCAGAGAGCGGAGAGGGGGGGGGGGGGAGGAGATCAGAGCGGGAGAAGACAGTGGAGGTGGACAAGAGGATAGTGAGGATCGGAGGTCAATGATTTTGGTGACAAAAAAGGAGGCCAGCTGAGAAGGGCAGGGGGCGGAGGAGGAGACAATGAGAGGGACTGAGACTGGAGCGTTGTGAGAGATCTGAGAACAGAGTAAAGCTGGTGAGTGGGGTTAGGGGCAGAGGATATAGCTGTGGAAAAATACGTCTGTTTTGCCTGATGAACTTGAGCACGATAATATGAGTGATGTTCCTTAAAGAGTTGCAGTGCATGGGGGGAGGGAGACTTTCTCCAAAGATGCTCAGCATGTCGGAGCTGGGAGCGAAGAAGGCAGAGACCAGGATGATACCAGGGCTGTGGGGGATGATGATGCATGGGTAGGGACTGCAGAGGGGCTAGTTGGTCAAGGGCAGAAGAGAGGTTGGCATTCTAGTGCGTGACCTGCGAATCTGGGCAAAGTGAGGAAAAATCTGCTGGGAGGAGTTGATCAGCAGCTGGAAAAATCTGGAGGGTAAGAGGAGCGATGCGACGAGACTGATGACAGGGGACTTGTGGGGGGTTAGCGAGGGAACGGAGGGAGATGGCACTACCATGTGGTGAGAGTGGTAAGAGAAAAAGTAAGAAATAGTGGTCGGTCCATTGTAGAGGCCTACAGCGTAAACTCTGAGGCGAGAGTGGGGAACTTGCAGGGGTTATTACCAGATCAAGAGTATGTCCTGCTGCATGAGTGGATATGACTATATGTTGAAGAAGGTCAGATCATGAAGAAGGGCAATGAAAGACTGCTCTCTAGAGGAGGAGGGGGCCTCAAAGTGAACATTGAAGTCCCCCGAGATCACCAGATGAGGGTACTGGAGTCAGAGAATTGTTAGAAAGTGAGAGTCCCAGAGATGAGGCCGGAGTGATGGCGGGGAGTAGACAATGAGAAAATAGATCGCTGGGGAAAACTGTAGGCACAGGAAGAGGGCCTCAGGATAATGTAGCACAGGGGAAAAGATCTGAACGAATGGGAGGGAGGAACAATATAGGGAAGTCACTCCTCCGCCAGCATGACCCTTACAAGGAACAAAGATGGCAGAGTAGTTTGGAGGGAGGCAGCGGGCGAGGAGTGGTTCCTCACCATCCTTGCCATGTTTCAGAGAAAAGGAGGAGGTCAAGAGACTTCTGGGTAATCAGGTCTTGTAATAGGAGGGTTTTTCGCCTGTAGGGAGCAACAGTTCAGAAGTCCCAGCTTGATGGAGTGAGGATGTGGGAAAGTGGGGGCAAGAGGAGGAGGCAGACAGCCATCGGAAAGATAGGGAAGGAGATTTGCAGGGTTGCGTGATATGGGAATGTGGGTAGTAGGGTAGGGACGATTACCCCAGAGAATAGGGATAGTGGCCATCAAAAACAACCAAATATGGTCAGGCTAAGTAAGGTCTTAGAAGAAAGAGAAAGACTACTCACCCGAGCTCGAAAGAACAAATTGGAAGTGGAGGAAATTGAGAAGCCAGAAACACAAGCTGAGGCTAAAGCAGCTGAGGGAGAGTGATTCAGGTGAGCCCAAACACCATCACCTACGCTGCTGGAGTCACCATAAGGAGCACACCTAAGGAGCATGTCATGTTCCTAGGTGTGGTCCTTCGGTGCACGCCCACGACAAGCACCGCTGATGTGGAGCTTTTGTAGTGCAGACAGAAGTACTGGGTATCTGATTGAACGTGGCCATGTGAACATGGTTGCGTCACTTCCTGGAGGGGAGGAGCTGGAGGACACTGAAGAACAAACCTAGGGAGATACAGAGACAGCAACAACAGTTCAATCCAGGCAGAAGATACAGTACAAAGCAACATGAAGGGAGATAACACAAGCTCCTCTGACTTGGAGCTTTTATAGTGCAGACAGAAGTGCTGGATACCTGGTTGAACGCAGCCTCATCACTTCCTGGAGGAGAGGAACCGGAGGACACTGAGGAACAAACCTGGTTGAAATGAAGAACAGGTCAATATTGGAGGTCTTTGGGAAACAAACACTCTATTCAGAGTTAGGCAATTTGGAAGAGGTAAGATCATGATGACATTCCTGCTGTATTTGCATCAGTGTTAGTGCCAGGAGTAATCCTGAAGGCTGGAAGAGACCTCAGGGCCCTCTCTGTTTCCCATTCATACAGCTGACCTTAACATGAGAAGAATCAGAATTGAACCAGGATAGGAGGTTGACATCAGAAGCACTGGATACATGTAGTGTGTTTCATGATGTCAATGCTTTCGAGCACTACCAAGGTTCTTCAGAACCCCTGGATGATCCAGCAAACTCAGTTTTGTTGTTCCCCCCCCCCCCCCCAAGTAACAGCTTGCTACTCCCTGACATGTTGATGTTTGAATCCACTACAGAAAGAGTAGGCCTTCTCTGTCGACTAGTGGAGCAGTAAAGGATCTTTTCTTTCTGGATCATGTGGACATTCTCAGTCCTCATGCTGGCTCTTTAACATGTAGAGGTTGGCATCACCTCACATCCATTCGTTGATCTACTACAAGGCATACGCAACATTGTACAGACACATATAATGATGATCCCTGCTCATCAGAGCATACAATCTAATTAAGACAGACAAGACAAAAGATAAGTATAAGGGTGGAATAGGGAAGGGTACGAAGACACAAGGAAAAAGAAGCAGGATCCAAAAGCAGCCTCAAAGAGATGATCCTTTAGCATAGATTTGAGCACAGGCAGAGATGAAGCCTGATGTATGGATTCAGGTAGTTTGTTCCAAGCATAAGGAGCAGCAAGGTGAAATGACTGAAGTCTAGAGTTGACAGTAGAAGAAAAGGGCAAAGAAAGAAGCAAGCCAGAAGAAGAACGGAGTTCATGAGGAGGGGTGTAGGGACAGAGGAGAGAGAAAAGGTAGTGAGGAGTTGAAGAATGAATGCATTTATAGGTCAGGAGGAGAAGTTTGAATTGAGTATGGAAATGGAAGGGAAGCTAATGAAGTGATTTGAGAAGAGGAGTTATATGAGTATATCGAAGCTGCCGAAAGATCTGTGGTCACAATCAGCATAACTTTACTTTGGGCGAGATCTTTCTCTAAAAGACATCAACGTCTCTCAGACTTGGATCCATTCGGTTATTTTTATTGTCAAGCATTGTCAGCCATCTTTGTCTTTAGACTTTCTGCAGAGATGCCAGTGATGACAAGTGCTTGATCTTTTAAGCAATTTCTAATGGAATGAAAGCACAATGTAGATAAAGTGTGCTATGGCTCTTCTGAGCACTATCCTGAGGCACAATTGAAGCAATGCACCCCCCAGATTACCTTCAGTAGCAATGCTAGTGGTGAGTGCAGTTATTTCTGGGTAGACTTCAGAGACCTCTTTTGAGCTTCTGAATTCTAAATCTAATTTAGAAGGTAGAGTTGTATAGTCAGGTCTTACAAGGATAGGAAGTTCATGTTAGTGAATGTACACAAATTTTTATGACCTATGATTTTGTACACTGCTATGTTTTGACTTTAAGCCAAACTGGTAGTATATCAATTTGAATAAATGAAATTAAATGAATTCTGGTCCTATCAACCATATTGCCTGCTGGAATGGCTCCTGTAGCATGGCACATAATGCCACTGTTCTGTTTGGTGGGCACATAATGCCACTGTTCTGGTCACATTGACTTCTAGAGGCGTTTGACTCTGTTGCTTATATTTGTATAGAATCTTCTGATTTGATTGTATATGTAGCGCAGCACTACCTTGCTGTCAGAGTAGAACTTGATCATGTCTAGTTGAATGTCTATCTCACTCAGTATCAGCTCCGCTATTTCTACTGCCAACACTATTTCATATAATGCTATTTATGGAATGGTGTGGCCAAAGATGAATCCCATGTGGGGTATGGTTTCAGCATCTGTTACATTCAAATAGGTCACTGCAGCTACTGCCTTTTCAGATGCATCTTAGAAGGTACAAATCCCTTCGTGGCAGGAAGCCTTAACAGATGAAGAAGTATACATATGCAGAATATGGACTTGTTCAAGCATTAGTAGGGAATCTTTCCACGCTTCCCATTCTTGTCTCTGTTTTGGAGACTTGTGCTTGATGAAAGTTCTCTTAACAAGGACTTTTCTCTTATGGTAACCAGAGCCACAAATGCTAGTGGGTCATTCAGGCTATTTACTGTTGACAAACCACCTTGAGTATACAGTTGTTTTAGATTGAGACCTGGAAGGTGAAGGTGTCTTTTTTTAGCTCCCAACTTAAACCAAGGCTGCACTGTCATGGAGGCATATCTATTCTCAAGCCTAAGTTTTTCAAGTCTTCTAAGGAGAATGCTTTCATTACCTTGGCACTTTTGGAGGTTACTTTTTGGAGTCTTAAATTGTCCTCTGCTAACATTGCCAGTATTCTTTTCAGCAAGTTTATGGCTTCTCCTTCGGTAAGTAGAGATGTCAATCTATCATACAAAAAATGTCTCTTCCTCAGGGGCAGCCAGAGGGTGACACAGGGCCATATGTGGAGACTCATTGTGGGGGGCTCATTTGCATAAATATTTGCATACCATTTGACTCCATTTGCATAGATATTTGCATATCAGACTTATTTGGTTAGTGCTATGACCAGATTAATGATAATGAGGGAAGATGTAAAATGAGCAAATCTACTATTCCACAACAGCACTCATTCCAAAACTCACACAACATTACCTAGAAAGGGACAGCACCTTATATCTTGCTGTGGTCCTAGAAATCTGTACACCTACTAGGAAAACTGAACAAGCCAGATTCCTACAGATCCCTACATAGAAACTCCATGCTAACAGAACATCTGGCCTGGATTGTACATTTTGTACATAGACTCTCACCAAAAACAGAATAAGGGATTACAAATTAAAAATAGAAATATGTAGCGTCACACACCCAGGTCCGGTGTGCGCTACATGGGACGAGAAGGAGTCCTGGATGCATTACTTGCTTCAAGTTTCCGTGTGCTCTGATGAGAAGGAGAGTTTTATTTGCTGTCGGCAACTGGTCTATCTATCCCTCATGGCTGGCTTAACACCG
This sequence comes from Ichthyophis bannanicus, assembly GCA_033557465.1. Taxonomy (NCBI): domain Eukaryota; kingdom Metazoa; phylum Chordata; class Amphibia; order Gymnophiona; family Ichthyophiidae; genus Ichthyophis; species Ichthyophis bannanicus. The sequence goes on along the minus strand of CM066034.1, from coordinate 352,478,453 downwards.
TTCCTGGAGAGACTGGGGTGCAACCCAGCTCTGCCACTCCAATAGTCCTCAGCCAGAAGCAAAATAGTCCATTAGAGAAAAAACAAAACAAAATTTAGTTAAGAACATAAGATATGCCATACTGGGTCAGACCAAGGTCCATCAAGCACAGTATCCTGTTTCCAGCAGTGGCCAATATAGGTCACAAGTACCTAGCAGTTTCCCTAAAAGACACAGGTTCCACAATGCTTGTACTGGGGCAAGCAGTGGATATCCTGGGTCCCCTTTAATAATGGTTTATGGACCTTTCCTCCAGAAACTTGTCCAAACCTTTTTTAAACCTGGCTACACTAACAGCTTTTACTACATCCTCCAGTAACGAATTCCAGAGTTTGAGTACACGTTCAGGTCTGTATGAGCAATCTCTATAGTATCAGGACAAAGCCTCAAAGTGAGCCTGTCTGGGCTTTCCTCCCAGTTCACTGACTAGAATTGGCTGGACACACCCATCCTAGATACAGAGGGTAGCAAGGCCCTCCTTGTGATATGGAGCACTAAGCTCTCCAGATGTTTTCCTAAGTCTGATAAAGAGGTGATCTGATAGATCTGCAGATCACTGTTCGGTGATTCCATGCAGTCAGGAGCCTCTCTAGTAGAAAGATCATTGGGGCATGTTTCAAATAGGGACATGCAACCATTTCCTTGTACTTTATATGGCTGCTGTTAGCCCACTAAATAGAATATTCTAAAGAAACTGTGGCAGTATGATACTTCTGATATCTGACCCCATTCAACAATCTTTTAATGCTTCCCAAGCCAACAAAAGTTGGAAAGAATGATATAAAAGAGCTCAAGAATATCTGTCTAGGAAAATAATTCTGGGAAAAACTAGTAGAAAGTTATATTGAGTTCTAAAATGTTCAAAATAGGACTGTGGATTCTGGAGAAATAAGCGCCCAAAAATCTAGCCCAATGTATTTCTGTGGGAGAAAGAGTTCCAGCTTCTGTAACACAGAAACACAGTGAAACACAGCAGTTAAGAAACTGCTCCTTTCAAACACCCTCTCCTTGCTCTCTACTCTTCCAGTCATTCAAAATGCCCCAACCACCAAAAACTGCCTACCCACAAATAGCTCCATCACTATGCATACTCCCCCACCCACAAAATATACCCCCTGCCTAACCCCGAAAATGCTGCCACCACAAAAAAAGTACTCTCAATAACTGCCTCACCACTCTGCTAACTGCCCCACTCCATAAAAAAATATATCCCCACCACCTCCCCACTAAAACAGCAAATTACCCCACTCCAAAAAACAAGCCCCTGCAACTGCCTCAACAACCTGCAAATGCCACACTCCGAAAAACTACATCCCTGCAACTATTGTAAGAAAACATAACTTTTTTTTTACACAATAACAGACTCCTCAGTGAAGCAAAGAAAAGCTTTTATTACAGTCTTGCAAGAGAGGGTATCCTAACTAAGCAGGCACACCTATCCTTTGTTCCACAGTTCTTTTATAGTATAATATGTCCTCTCCCTCTTCCAGCATGTCTATAACTCATTGGTTAATACTGTCTCACTCCACTTCTTTGCACTTCCGCACCTATGGCAGGCTATGTGTTACTAGCCATGTAGTCTCTCCTCCCAGGATGCAGATATACAACAAAGGGAGTCAGGAAGTCATTACATACTACACTATGTCCTCTCCCTCTTCCAGCATGTCTATAACTCATTGGTTAATACTGTCTCACTCCACTTCTTGCACTTCCGTATCTGTGGCAGGCTATGTGTTACTAGTCACGTAGCCTCTCCTTCCAGGATGCAGATATACAACAAAGGGAGTCAGAAAGTTATTACATACAAAATTATATTACATTGTAAAAATAATATATCACATTTGTTTATATCACTATCCCACTTTGACGCAAACTACCTCACTCCCAAAACACCCCCCCAAAACTTCCCCCACCCAAAAACTGCCCCACAAGGAAAACCTAACCTCTTCTGCAACTGCCCCACCATCTTGTAAACCATCCCCACCTCAAAAACTAACCCCCTCAACTGCCCAACACCCTGCAAACTGCTCCTACCCCCAAAGGTTACCCTGCCACAACTTCACCATTGCCCTGCAAACTGTCCCAACCAAAAAAACAACTGCCTGCAAATGTCTTACTACCCTGCAAATTGCTCCCCCTCAAAAAAGATACCCTTCCACAACAATGTTCCCTCTAATTTTCTGTAGGCTGTGTGCACATAAAATATCAGCTGTGTGCAGCTTTTGAAGGAAGGTTAAATTTTTGTGCGCCACATAACGACACTCAGAATTATATACTTTAAAATTTGACTACACGTCAGAATACAGTATGTACACCACATTACTATTACTAAATGAAGCGGGAAATTTTTAGTAATTACAATCATAACTTTTAAATTTTACGACGTCTGTGGTGTTTTCTATCAGAATCAGAGCCATAATTTTTGTGCGCTCTGTTGTAAAGTATGTGCGCTCGCTCAGCGAGGTATGTGCGCGCGCACACGCGCACAGCTTAGAGGGAACAGTGTTCCACAACTTCCCCTAACCCCACAAACTGCCCCACTGGGAAAAACTAACTCTTTGTGTAACTGCCCCACCACCTTGTTCACTACCCTCTGCAAATATCCCACTACCCTACAAAATGTCCCACCCCCAAAAATTATCCTGCACCAATTGCACACCACCCTGCAAAATACTCCCACTCCAAAAAACTTCCCCACCACAACTGTCCCACTGCCCTCAAAAATCTCCAGCCTCCAAAACCTAACTCTGCCACTGCCCCACCACCCTGCAAACTATCCCTACTCCTAAGCTATCTGACCACAGACATTATTTATTATTACTAAGCATTTATAAAGCGCTGCAACATACGAAGCGCTGTACAAACATAAAAAGAGACAGTCCCTGCCCGTTAGAGCTCACAATCTAGTCAAGACAAAATATGAAATAAATTAGATAATACAAATAACAATTAACAAGACAAGAATAAATGTTTATGGAGAGAACAAGAAAAGACGAGTTAGGAACAAAAAGCAATAGTGAAGAAATGGGATTTCAATTTGGATTTGAAGATGGCCAGGGAGGAGGCTTGACGGACAGAGACAGGTAGAGAATTCCAGGAAAAGGGTGCAGCCAGTTGAAAGGAGCGAAGTCTACAATTAGCAGTATGAGTAAAAAGCATAGATAAACGAAGACAATTAGATGAGCGGAGTAGGCGAGAGGGGGTGTAGGTAGAGATGAGGGATGAAAGGTAATGAGGGGCAGAAGAATGAATACATTTATAGGTTAGAAGGAGGAGTTTGAACTGGATACGGAAGCGGATGGGGAGCCAGTGAAGTGACACGAGAAGAGGAGTAATGTGTGAAAAACGAGACTGACGGAAAATCAGACGAGCTGCAGAATGTTGAATAGACTGGAGAGGAAAGAGGTGGTTAACAGGGAGGCCAGCAAGGAGGAGGTTACAGTAATCAAGGCGGGAGGTGATTAAAGAGTGGACAATCAGTTTAGTAGACATAACATATGGACAGCATACACACAGCACACAACTGGGATATAGTAATTTATAATAATTCCCTAGCTTGCATGTACTGCAGATTAAATAATTCATATATATTTCATTTTCTTTGCTGATATTTTTACTGTGAATGCTGACTGAATAGCACTGCTTTCTTATTGATTACTTTGTGTACTGGCAAATAATTCTATTTTCATTTTATGCAACAGAACATCACAACAAGCATTCAGTCACACAATATTAACCACAACTACCCATCTAACCTCCCCTCCCACTAGTCCCACCCACCACCTATCCATACCCCCCCCCCCCCCGGCTCCTCATGGTATGCCACTACGTGCTAACATTTGGACCTAGCGACAAAGTCATCTATACATTGCCATTTATTCACATTGTTCTGTCCCTTCTTCGCTGCCCGAATACTTATGTTTTGACAGTAGGTAGAGGTCCTGATAGTCCTGGACCGACTTTGTCCTTTTTCAGATCTGATATATAAACACAAAAGATTCCACCATAGGTTAAAGTCCAGCTTGGAGAAGTCTTTCCAGCAGGTGAAAATCAACTTCAGTGCAACACCCATCATAAAATCAAACAGATAAAGCTTGTCATTGGTTAAGGCAACCGTTTCATCAGCTGACCGCAGTAAAATTGTCGGCCAGCGCAAGGGAGTCTAAAACTCTAAAATTCATTGTATCCTGTCCCATATCCGCGCCCAATAACCGCGAACGTGAGGGCACTCAAATAACATAAGCTTCAGAGTGGCCGGGATAGAGTTACACGTCCAGCATGCATTCATGACATCTCTATCCCAGTTAGATAATTTTACCGGGGTGATGTGAGCTCTGTGGGTCAAGAAGAAGAGGGATTGCAGGATAGCAGCACTGTGCGCCGCTCTATTCGTCCTAAGCCAGATCCTTTTCCAATCTATCGGGTGGAGTGGAGTGCCTAATTCTTTTTCCCAAGCCTTTTCAAGCCCCACTAAATAGTTCGGGGAGGAATCTCTCAAAAAAGCATAAAAGCGGGAGGCTACTCCCTTCCCACAGCCACCAAGTTCCACCCATTTCAGCAGTTCCCACTCCGCAGTCAGATTTCCTACATACACCTCTGCCTTGGACAAACAGTGAATTAATTGCATCCATTGAAAAAAGGAAGAAGCTGGAAGCTGGAATTCACTTTGCAGTTCCTGGAAGGTCTTCCAGCGCCGCAACGTCGCTAGTTGCCCCAACGTCCAAATTCCATTATTTTGCCACCCTTTCCAAGAAATAACCTTCTGCCCAATTTTAAACCTGCTGTTGTACCAAATTGGGACCTCAGGGGATTGCGGTGAGCCTTTGCATACTACCCGCTCAAACAGGTGGGCTGCATCCTGAGTGGCAGCGACGATTCTACCAGATGGGAAGGAATCAGGCCACTTCATGCCCAACAACAGTCCTGCTGGGATCGGATGAGCTATCCGCCTCTCCACCTCTAGCCACACAGGGGATCCCATCTGCTCGAACTCAGTCAGCCATAGCGCCACCTGCTTAAGGTGAAAGGCAATATGGTAATTCTGAAAATCCGGAAATTGGACTCCCCCCTCCTCCTTTTGTGCCTTCAGCTTACACGTAGCAATTCTGGGGGGTTTGCCCTGCCAAAGAAAGTTGATTAGACATCTCTCTAGGGAGCGATATACCTGGGGGGGGGAAGCTCAACGGCAACATTTCTAAAATATAGTTAATCTTGGGGGCCAGTACCATTTTGATTGATTCCACTCTACCCCACCAGGATATGTGCAAGGGAGACCATCGCTTTGTAAACTCTTGGACCATCTCGCTGAGGACTGTCCCATTCAATGCGATGGTATCATCCAAGTTTCTCATATACCGAACTCCAAGATATTTAACATCCTCGGTAGCCCAAACAAAGCGGTGGGATTCTATCAAAGACTTGAAGGCATACTTATTTAATGGAAATGCGACCAATTTCGACCAATTGATTTTATATCCTGACAAACCAGAGTATTGACCGATCGTTTCCAAAAGGCTATCTAACGAAGAAGGACGTACAAGCACCAACAGATCATCGGCATACGCGGAAATTTTAACCTCTAGATCCCCGATCCGGACACCATCAATCCCAGGGTGAGAACGAACAAGGAGCAAGAGGGGTTCAAGGGCCAAATCAAATAATAAAGGTGATAGGGGGCATCCCTGTCTCGTTCCCCTATGCAAGGCCACAGAAGTAGACAGGGCCCCATTAGCTAGGATACGCACAGAGGGGTTGGCATACAAAATATTGATAAGACACAAGAAAGCATCCCCAAAACCAAACCACTGCAAGGTACGGGACAAAAAAGCCCACTCCAATCTGTCGAAGGCTTTCTCTGCGTCTAAGGCAAGGCCAACCATCGGGCTCTCCTGATCTTCCACCACCGCCAGTACATCTAAAAGGAGCCGCGCATTATCCGACGTGGCTCTACCGGCGATAAAACCGCATTGAGTGGGGTGGATCAAATCCACTACAACCCTGGAAAGCCTTTGAGCCAGGACAGCAGCAAAAATCTTATAATCCGCATTTAATAATGAGATAGGGCGATAATTCTCCACCTTTTGCGGATCCCTACCTGGCTTGGGGAGAACTACTACAGTGGCTTCATTGAATGAGCAGACTGAAGGAGATTGGGCCATGAGAAGTCTGTAATACTCCAATAGTTGAGGCGCTAGTTCGGCCATGAACACTTGATAGAATTCACAAGGGATTCCATCAGGCCCTACCGCCTTCCCAGATTTCCCTGCCTTTATGGCCGCTTGGATCTCACCTACTGTAATAACTGCATCTAGCTCGCGTTGCTGGCCCTCCGTGAGTCTCGGGTGAGCTAACTGACCCAGCAGACCCTGGAAGTCCGTTTCTCTCAGCTCCCCTTCGGAGGAGTATAGATTTTCATAAAAGAGACGAAACGCCTCCACTATGTCTGAATTCTTCGAGAAAGATTCCTGGTTCTGCCCTTTGATCACCTCAATTCTAGCTTTAGATGCTCGGGGGGACAGTACATTTGCCAACAGATTGCCGGATTTGTTAGATTCCAAATAAGTCCTGGTCTGCTGCTGGCTTAACAGCTGTTGAGCTTCTAAAGTTAATATTTGATTATATTGAAATCTGAGTCTCTGTAACCTTAACAGAATACTAGGATCGGCCCTAGTGGCCAGCAGGCGCTCACCAGCCTTAATTTGTAGGTCTAGATCACGAAGCTTCCCCTGCTGCAGTTTAGCCAGGGATATTGAGTAACTGGTTATCTTGGCTCGGATATTTGCCTTAAATCCCTCCCACCAGGCCCAACCAGCGGTCTCGCCAGGCAGATTTAAGGAAAAATACTCATGAATGGCCTTACACAGAGTTTCACAACACCCTGGATCACCCAGGAGCCCCTTGTTAAAGTAGAAAGCCCGAGTGGTGCCCTCCCTTTCTCCCAGCGCCACCGAGAGTGTGATTGCCGCGTGATCAGAGAGCTGGATGGGGTTTATAGTGGCTCCCTCCACGGTGGGAATGAGGGATTTAGAGACAAAAAAGAAATCAATCCGAGAATGCGATTTATGAGGGAGAGAGAAAAAAGTATAATCCTTCTCCTCGGGATGCAAAAGCCTCCAGATATCTGTTAAGCCTATTTCTTGCATAATGGACGCAACCACTGGGGCCGCCGAGTGAGATCGGTGAGAGCGATAAGGGGTGCAATCAAGCAAAGGATCTAACACCAGATTGAAATCCCCTCCAACCACTATATCGTGGGCAGTGAGTAGGAGCAGCTCAGCCGCAATCCCGTGGAAGAAGGCAGTATCACTGATATTAGGAGCATATAAATTTAAAATAGCCAGCTTCCTCCCGTTTATGCGTACTACCACTGACGCCCATCTGCCCTCCACTTCCGAGTGGCAGAACTCAATTGCTGGAAGGAGCGCCCTCCTAACTAAAATTGCCACCCCGTTCTTGTTTTTCACCGCTGCGGAGTGGGATACTAAGATGTACTTCCCCAACCCCAACTTTGGGTTTCTTTAAGAGTTAGACGGGTCTCCTGAATTAGCACCACATCTGCCCGCTCCTTAGTACAGTAGACTAAGATCTTCTTGCGCTTAATGGGATTGTTGATACCCTTCACATTCAGCGATAGGAACTTAAGAGAGCTCATGGGACAGGATACATTATATCAAGCTGCAGTACATTACAAAAGTGGCATACAACTAGGAGATGAGAATAGACTCCAAAGCTAGGACCCAACAGAACCTTGGAAAAGCCCTCCATACCATAAGGAGCCAACACATACCCCCAGAAAAGGGGCCCACATGGGTGAACCAGCATGTCCAAGTGTTATCCACGCCCTGAACCAGAACATATCTACAATGCCCCAGCGCCGCCCTCCTGGCCTATCCCCAGGTTGGCCTAGGCCACTGCTATCCAGCGGCAGACCACCATTACCAGCAAACATCAGTAAATACACCGCACACAGTTAGCAGATGCCCAACTTCGATGGGAACGGCAGCTTCGGTGTCCCCCATCAGGTCTTCTAAGACCAGATCTCCAGCGCTTGTAGCAGTCAATGCATGCGGGCCGCCTCGTGTTCCTCGATAAACGCTTTGAGTGCCTCCAGGTCCTCGAATGTGCATGACTATGCAGCGTCACCCGCATCAGTGCGGGGAACATGAGGCCATAGCGAGCCTCCAGGGCCTGCAATCTGGGACGAAGGGCGAGCATCTGTTTCCTTCTGTCCAGTCGCTTTGTGGAAATCTGGATAAAAGGCCACCTTCTGACCATCCACCATGAGAGAAGGGTTTGCACGGGCCACTGCAAGGATCCTGGTGACATGAGAATGCCGCAGCGCACAAAAAATGATCGGGCGAGGCTGCCGCACGTTGAGGCCCGGGTGCGAGAGGATCCTGTGCGCGCGCTCAATCTCAAACGGCGTATCAAAAACGATATTCAACAGTTTTGGCACCATTGATATTATGTAAGCCACTATGTCAGGTCCTTCAACTCCCTCCGGTACTCCCACAATTCGCACATTATTTCTGCGGGTTCTGTTATTCAAGTCCTCTAAATTCCGTTCTAGCATGGCTATGCGCTTGGAGTTGGAGTTGACCGTATTCAGGCGGTCTTCATGCACAGCTACAGCCTCCTCCACGCGAGAAAGCTTTTCCACTACTGCAGCCACTTGCGCTTTCATTTCTCTGAGCTCCAGCATATCGGCTTGCAACACGGTGAGGGTCTCCCCGTTCGCTGCGACCATATCCCACACAGCGCGGATTTCATCGAGGACCGCCTGTAGGCCCGCTGGTGATTCCCCCCCCCCCCCCGTGCGCCATCTTCTGCGGGGAGGGAGGATCTGATTTGGCCCGTTTGACGCCAGAACCAGTGGAAGTAGGATAGTCCAATCTAGTGGGCTTACCCAAGGGCATTCCAACACCCTTTAGGTCTATTACAAGCAATGTATTTGACGCCTGGGGGGGCACTGGGAGCAATATTCTTGTGCTAGGGCAGCTCGAGGTCTAGGCGACCATCTTGGATCTTGCTAGCTCCGCCTCCCCCTGGCAAATAATTCTATTGCCATGGGCAGGGCTGGACTGACGAACTGGCAAGCTAGGAAGAGACCTACGTTCCAAAGTTTAGAGGTGACCTCTCAAATGTGCTCTGTACTCAGGAGGTTAGGGCTGACAGCTGTTGGGTTTTTTGTCAAGATTCTAATGTTTACACTAATGTCTGGAAATTAGAAGGATGGTTAATAAGTCTCACATCTGCTTGAGTGTGAACTAGCCTTCCTGTTTCCAGTGTCAACTAGCAGGAAATCGGTTAGCTGACTGGAAAAGGTTAGCATGAATTTGAAATGTAGGTAGTCATCAAGGGTTTGTGATTTAAGCCAAAGGCTTGGGGTTAATGCATGGAATTCATGCATCAGTACCATGCCGGAGCCCAGTGGCAACAGTAGGTAGGATCCAGACAATGGGAAGGCTGCGGAGGTGGAACACTGGAATGCTGCTCTAGTCACAGGAAGGGAGGTGATGAGCTGGGGGAAGCTCATGTGATGTATAAGTTAAGATTCTGCATTTGCTGAGAGATGGAAGAGAAATTAATCCTCCCCTTCCTCCCTCACAAAAAAGTCCCTCAATGTATTTTTATAGGAAATGTTTTCAGTATACAACACACAGTAACATAGTGATTATGGAATTTTTATGTGTCAAAAACAGCTCTCACCTCTCACCACTCAACTCTCTCTATTACAGATCCACACTAGTTGTAGATCAAGGCAAGTTATACTTGTACTGTATGCCCTGCAACCTAGGCAAACAACCACCCTTGTTGCCTCATAGTGAGGGGATCCATATCCCTACACTGAGGAAATCCTACCTGATTCCATACACAGCTTCCTGCATCTCCAGATGCCACATTTGCACTCTATCACATATGGCTCAAGATGCAGTACATGCTCTTCGCATGTGTTTGCTTTATGATTTGCATGCCCCATCTTCTTGTATTTAGCCCCTGTACTCTGAGCAGTGATAGCTGTCCAGCCCACTCCTGGTCATCACTCTATTCTGGACTGGCCAGTTATTGCCTTTCTGTATAAGTGCTAGAGGCACAGGTCTTACTGCCCATGGTGACACTAAGACCCATAGACGCCCCAATATCACGCTTGTAGCATTCTACAGTATTTACTGACGTACATGGAGACCGCATGCACTGTGCAATTTGCTGGGCTGTGCGTTCGCTATTACCATGCTAATGCCACAGCTAGCATGGCAGTTATTACGTATCATTGCCCTATTCCTTATGTTTCAGGGGCGGCCCAAGGGGGGTGAGGGGCCATGTGCGGAGACTCCGGTGGCAGGGCCTCATTTGCATAAGGGACCTCATTTGCATAGATATTTGCATAATGTTACCATACACTAACTTTTAGTAAACATGCCTCTTAATGAGTGTATGGATAAAGAAAGACTAAAAGATTTCTACATTACTATAATCCAGTGCCAACTGCCAGGCGCATTAGGAACTACTACAAACACTGCCCATTTAGAACCCATAGCAAACCTCCCGTATCATAACAGCACTACCAGGACTCACAAAGCACAAGACCCTACCTATCAAAAGGCAACACTACAAATATTAAACCAATACATTTCAAGAGAACAACAATACATGACCTACTGGGGAAAGAGAACAAGTGGCAATGTCAAATAGGAATTACATAAACAGAATACCTCAGCTTAGTTACACGTGCAGAACATAGACCGTCACCAAACAAGAAATCAAAAATGTAGAAAACAGGAAGACAATAATTAAACTGGGAACCCCAAAAGCCCAACAACACTGTAGAAATAAAACTATAAATTAATTTCCTCTTGTACTAAACAAAGCACAGACGTTAATGATGCACATTTCCCAGAGCTGGCATATTTCAGTTAATAAAATTCAATAAAGAGATATTTTTCTACCTTTTGTGCATTTTTTTTTCAGTTGCAATTGCTCCAGCCACTTTCTTCTGGTTTCTTCGTGTCTTCTGCTAACTCTCCATCGTCTGCTGTCCATTTGTCCTTTCTTCACTCTTCTAGTTTTTTTTCCATTCTCTCTCTACATCTGCTTTAACATACTAATCTTTCTCCTTTTGCTCTTTCCTCATTCCTATTTCATCCACTCAAATTTTACCCCGCCATCCTCAATCCCCACTTACTCTCCCAATATCCAGCCAATTGTAGATTTGTCTTCCCTCCCACACAAAATATTTTTTTCCCTCTCCATTTCACTCTCCCAGCTCTATCCCATTCTAATCCTCCCCCAACATCAGCTCCCTTCTAGTTCCTGCCCCACCCAGCATCCGCTCACTTCTAATCCCCGCATAAGCCCCTTCCCAGTCCTAGCTCCCCCATCCGAGTCCCTCCATCAGCTCATTTCCAATCCCAGCCCCCCATAAGCCCATTTCTAGTCCTATCCTAGCCCACCAACAGCTCATTTACTGTCCTAGCTCCCCCATCTGAGTCCCTCCATCAGCTCATGTCCAATCTCACCCCCCCATCAGCCCATTTCTAGTCCTTTTCCTAGCCCCACCATCAGCCCATGTCAAATCCTAGCTCCCCTCCACTCAGCCTATTTCCAATCCAAGCCCCCCATGAGCCTACTTCTAGTTCTAGCCCCTCCATGAGTCCATTTCAATCCAAGCCCCCCCCCAACAGCTCATTTCCAGTCCTATCCTAGCCCTCCATCAGCCCATTTCTGTCCTAGCACCCCCTCACTCAGCCCATTTCCAGTCCTAGCTCACTCCCCTCACAGCATATTTCCATTCCAAGCCCCCCTCAACCATCAGCTAATTGTAGTTTAAGCCTTACTTCCACTCAGCCCATTTCCATTCCAAGCCCCCGTCCCCATCAGCTATTTGCAGTTCAAGCCCTCCTTCCACTCAGCCCATTTCAGTCCTAGCCACCCCCCCCCCCAGCCATTACCAGTCATAGCCCCCCCATAGCCCATTACCAGTCCTAAGCCCCCCATAACCCATTACCATTCCTAAGCCCCCCATCAGCCCACTTCCAGTTCATAGCCCCCCCATCACCCCATTTTCAGTCTTAGCCTCCCATCGCCCCTCCCAGTCCTAACCCCCATCAGCCCATTTCCAGTCCTAGCTCCCCCATCCGAGTCCCTCCATCAGCTCATTTCCAATCCCCGCCCCCCATCAGCCTTTTCGTCCTTTCCTAGCCCCACCATCAAGCCCATGTCAAATCCTAGCTCCCACTCCACTCAGCCCATTACCAGATCCTAAGCCCCCCCATAGCCCATTACCAGTTCGAAGCCCCAATCAGCCCCTTCCAGTCCTAAGCCCCCCTAGTCAATTACCAGTCCTAACCCCCATCAGCCCATTTCCAGTCTTAGCCTCCCCACAGCCCATTCCAGTCCTAACCCCACCATTAGCCCATTTACAGTCCTAAGCCCCCCCATAGCCCATTTACGAGTCCTCAGCCCCCCCCATAGCCCATTACTCGTCCTACCCCCCATCAGCACCATTTCCAGTCTTTAGCAACCCCCATTAGCCCCATTAACCAGTCCTAACCCCCCATCAGCACATTTTCCAGTCCTAGTCAGCCCCCTTATATCCCATTAACCAGTCAACCCCCCATCAGCCCATTTCCAAACCTTAGCCCCCAATAGCCACACATTACATCCTAACCCCCCTACCATCAGCTCATTGCCAGTCTTAGCCCCACCTATAGCCCATTACATCCTAACCACCCCATCAGCCCATGTCCAGTCCTAACCCCCCATCAGCCCACTTCCAGTCTTGACCCCCACCCATAGACCCATTAGTAGTCCTAACCCACCACATAGCCCATTTACCAGTCCTATCCCCCTCCCCCCATCAACCCACTTCCAGTCTTAGCCAAGCCCCCCCCCCCATAGCCCATTTACCAGTCCAAACCTCCTTCCCCCCATCAGCCTGATCAGATTAAAAAAAAACAAACTGGCTGCTGCTCGGCCGCTGCACGCCGTGGGCAGCGGGCAGAATCAAATGTCCCGCAGCGGGGCCCCACCTGCCCGGCAGAGCCTCCTCCCTGCAGCAATAAGCTCCCGAGTCCCAAAGCGCGGGCTTTCAAGAGTCTGCGAGAGTTTCCCTTTCTTCCTCCGCGGCTCTGTTAATCTCGCCGGGGCTGATGGGAATTTCCCATCAGCATCCAGGTGGGAGTCAACTAGAGCAGCCGAGAGGTCGAAGAAGCTCTCCCTTCGTGGCTCTGAAAGCCCCGCGCAATTGGGAGGCCCAGACTCGTGCGCTGATGCTTGCAGGGATATAACCTCCTGCCCCGGGGCAAGGCGGGAGCCCCCCGCGGCGGGAACATTTTTGATTCTGCCGCGGCCACGGCAGCAGCGGCAGCAGGCAGCCCGGTTTTTGTAATTTTGTTTCTTCTTTTAATCTTACCCTTTGTGCTAAATGTAAGAATGTTTTTTGCGCGGGGCCCCTGTTGGCAAAAAAACCATTTTCTTGGCTCCAATGTACGGGCCGGCCCCCGCCGCTTTGTGTTTCCTACTGTTGCTGCCCTGCGGCTTATGCACCATGGTACTGATGCATGAAATTTCCATTCATTAAGCCCAAGCCTTTGTGGCCTATAAATTCCAGGCCACCCTTGCTGCCTACCTACATTTCAAATTCAGGCTAACCTTTTTCCAGATCAGCCATAGCACTCACCAAGCACGAGTAAAACTTATATCCCATTCTGACCCAAACTCTCTTGCCCAGTGGAACACTTCCGCTGTCTCTGCTACACTCCAATCTCTTCCTCTCTCGTCCTCCCCTAAATCCCCTCTTTTTTCACTTTTTCCTGCTCAGACCAAAGTCCAGAAGATTA
>CM066034.1:351616718-351810238 GCA_033557465.1 Ichthyophis bannanicus | reverse complement strand
CCACCTTGTTCATGATGAAATCTTGTATAAGGTGGATTAGCCACTAGAGCCTGCAGTTCGCTGATGCGGCGAGCGGGAAGTGACTGCAATTAGGAATAGTTACCTTCCAGGAAAGAAATTTCAAGGAGGTAGAAAATAACGGCTCAAAAGGTGGCTTCATAAGCTGACCAAGCACTAGATTCAAATCCCATGGCGACCGGGGGGGGTCTGATGGGAGGTTTAGTGAGAGTCAGGCCTCTCATGAATCTTGCAACAAGAGGATGAGAGGAGATAGGTTGTCCATTTATAGGTTTCAGGGATGCTGAAAATAGCACTTAAATGTACTCTTACAGAATTCGTCTTAAGGCCTGCATTGGAAAGATGCAGGAGATAGTCTAAGAGGGAATTCAAAGGAAGTGCCAGAGGGTCAAGGCCCTGCTGAGCACACCAAATGGAAAAACGTTTCCATTTGAAAGCATAAGACCGCCTCGTGGAAGGTTTCCTAGAGGCATGAAGGATATCTTTCACAGGTTGAGAAAGATTAAAGTCTTGAAGACTTAAGCCTTCAGTAACCAAGCTCGGAGATGTAGGGATTTGGGGTTTGGGTGCCACAAAGTCCCCTCCTCCTGAGACAGAAGGTCTGGTGCAGCTCCTAAGTCCAGGGAGGATCCCTGGGAGAGCTGTAGAAAGCAGAGGGAACCACACTTGGCGTGGCCAAGCGTGGAGCTATGAGGATCATAGAGCCGTGATCTCTCTGGAGTTTGAAACAGAGTCTTGGGAATCAGCGGAATGGGTGGAAAGGCATATAGGAACGCCTGACCCCAATGGAGGAGAAAGGCGTCCGTGGCCTGAGCTTCCTGACACGGAGTCCTGGAACAGAACCGGGGAAGTTTGGCATTCCACGGACTTGCAAGGTCTATGTCCGGGGTCCCCCATTCCTGAAAGATTCTGCTTATCTGGTCCACGTGTAGGGACCACTCGTGTGGCAGCAGAACTCGACTGAGCCTGTCTGCTCGAGAGTTTTGAACTCCTGGAAGATACACTGCTAGCAGATGAATTTGGGTGCTCTCTGGTGAAGGCCCATAATCTGAGAGCTTCGTTGCAAAGCGACAGAGAGCCCGTCCCTCCTTGTTTGTTTATGTAAAACATGGCCACCTGATTGTCTGTCTGAACCAGGACAGTCAGGTTGGCAAGGAGGGTATAGAAGACCTTGAGGGCAAGGTAAATTGCTCGCAGTTCCAGGAGGTTGATATGAAGGGTGGCCTCCTGTGGAGACCAAGTGCCCTGAGTGGAGAGAGTTAGCAGATGGGCTCCCCACCCCAATTGGGAGGCATCTGTTGTGAGGGTTGCTTGGGGTAGCAAGGGCTGAAAGGGAGCCCCCAACAACAGATTCTTGGTGGGACCAAGACAGACGGTTTGAGGTTTGTATTTGGTCAGAGAGTGCTCCCGACGCCTAAGTCCACTGGGTGGCCAGGGTCCATTGAGCTGCTCTCATATGAAGACGAGCATAGGGCACCACATGTACTGTGGAGGCCATATGGCCCAGGAGGCGTAGCATTTCCCTGGCTGTCAAGTGAGTACTGGACTGGGCTTGGGAGGCCAAGCTCAGCAGACGCTGACCCCGAACCAGTGGAAGGTAGGCTCTTGCAGTGGTGGTGTCCAACTGGGCCCCTATGAATTCTAGAGACTGAGTAGGACTGAGTTGAGACTTGGGAAGGTTTACCACCAGTCCCAGATACTGCAGAAGGCTCCTTGTGCGGTCTAGGGAAATCTGGGCCTGCGACTGAGTTGGAGCTCGAATGAGCCAGTCGTCCAGATATGGGAATACGAAAATCCCCATGCTTCTGAGAAATGCGGCTACGACTGCCATGCATTTGGTAAAGACTCTTGGGGCAGAGGCGAGACCGAAGGGAAGTACTCTGTATTGGTAATGACTTCCCCTGAACAGAAAGCGAAGATATTTTCTGTGGGATGGATGGATGAGTAGATGTGTATACGCATCCTGCAGGTCTAGAGAACAAAGCCAGTCCTGACTCTGAAGGTATGGAAGGAGAATGTCCAAAGAGAGCATTTTGAATTTTCTCCTTGTACAGAAATTTGTTCAATTCTCTCAGATCTAGGATTGGTCTGAATCCCCCTGTCTTCTTTGGAATGAGAAAATAGGGGGAGTAGAAACCTGACCCTTGTTGATGAAGAGGAACCTCTTCTATGGCCCCTTGGGCAAGCAGAGAAGAGATCTCCCGCCCCAACAGGGCTAGGAGAGGAGATGGAGAATTGAAGGGTCTCACCATGTGATGAGGAGGAAGGTTGGAGAAATGAAGTTTGTAACCCTCTCGGATGATAGAGAGGGTCCATTGCTCTGTTGTGATTTGTTCCCATCTGGGAGCAAAGTGAGCTAAACATCCAGGTATGGTTGAGAGGTTCTGGTTGGTCCAGAACCAGGAATGGCAAGTTCTCTAGGGGCAAGTCAAAACCCCTGAGGGGGTGGAGCCTGTTGAGCTGTAGTAGCTGCTGCAGGCTTTGTTCTTGCTTGTTTCGTTTGCTGACGTTTAGCCGCAAAACGAGGTTGAGAAGATTGCTGGCCAGTATTGGAAGCATATCTGGCCTTCTTATAATAAGGCCTCTTGAAAGACTTCTTCTTAGTGGGAGTAGAAGTGGACTTAGAAAGTCTCTCTAAGGTGGCATTTTCAGCGTCCATTTGAGTGGCTTTAACTTGCCACTCTGCACCGAATAAGTTCTCACCTGTACAGGGCAGATTCCGTAAGCCAGCTAGAACACAGGGTTCCAGATCTGAAGACTGGAGCCAAGCCAGACGTCTGGCTGCAATAGCAATGCCAGAAGCCTCTGCTGGCTCCCTCGAAGGAATCAAAGGCAGCTCTGTTGGAGAACTTAGAAACATCTGAAAGTTGTTTCACTACAGAAAGGAAGTCCTCCTGTTTATCCTCAGGGATAAAAGGGGGCAAAATGCCGCACTTTCTTGGCAAGTTCCCCTAGGAACATGCCCATATAGAGGCTGTAGGAATTAATCCTGGCTATAAGCATACTAGCCTGGAAGATTTTCCTACCAAAAGAGTCCAGTGTCTTACATTCCCTTCCTGGAGGTGTCGAAGAGTCTTGATCTTTTTCATTGCAGACTTTACCACAATGGAGTGGTGAGGCAATTGAGTTTTCTGAAAACCAGGAGAAGGAGGGACCCGATACATGGTGTCCAACCTACGGGAATAAGGAGACAGAGTTAAAGGGTTCTCCCAGAAAATCCATCAATTGTTCCTGAAGGATTTCATGGATAGGCAGGGTAACTGCTTCTTTAGGAGACTTAGAGTATCCTAAAATATCCAATCTTTTTGACCTTGGTTCCCTTTCAGAGGAGGTAGTGATAGAAAGGCCTTTAGCCATTTCTAAAATAAAGTCCTGAAAGGACAAAATCCTCTGGAGGAGACATTCTCCTTTTTGGAGAAGAAGGTTCCTCAGGAAGGTCAAGGGAGAGCTCTGCAGACTCATCAGAGGAGCCAAAATCCTCAGAGGAATCGGTGTATTCTCTAGTTTCCTCCAACGCACGATACGCATACCGATCGGTATCGACATCGGGCGTACCGGGTATGGAAGCGGTATGGAGCGAAAGCCCATACGGTACCGATTTGCGTTTAGAAGAGGAAGGCCTGGGTTCCGGCATGGCGGACGATACCGGAACCGGGCCCGGAACCGCTGGAAGCGGTACCGATGGCGTTGCAGCTTTAATGAAAGCCATGACGGCCTGCTGCATGGATTGGACAGTATTGCCCATAGACGCCACGGCTGCCTGGATGTCGGTACCGGTATGGGCCGGTACCCCAGAGCAGTCCAACAGGTGATCTGTCGAGGCCGTGCCATCGATGTCAACCTGTAGCCCCTGAATTGGCGTTTTGGAAGGCAGAGCTTCCCGCCGGGGCTGTTTGGCTGGGGCAGGGTCCTCAAAACTAAGAGCCTCTCGATGCTTTGAAGGAGATTTGCCCTTTGAGGACTTGCCCACAGAAGGTTTGGTTACCTGAGATCCATCCGGAGATGATGACCTGGATGACTGTGATGTTGGATTCTCTGAAGCAAACAGCACATGGAATTTGTTGGCCCGGTTCTGCAGCCCACGCTTAGACATTTGGGAGCAGGAAGGGCAGTCCGGAATGGAGTGGTCAGGCCCCAAACATTTAAGACACCATTCATGGGTGTCTGTGACTGATATTACAGCAGTACACTTGGTACACTTCTTAAATCCAGGGGCTGGCTTCTCCATGTGGAGAATTCAAGTAGGCCTGAAGGCCTAACTGAAGTGACCAAGTGCTGAAAAATAATAAAAGAAAAAGAAAATAATTTTTCAAGAAAGAAAAAGGAAGACCGGCGATACCGGTATCGGTATGGGAAGGCAGGTACGCGGTCTAAAGAAACAAAACAAAAAACTACAATTTCTTCAGCGGTGACAGGATACACGACCTGCTGGCTCCGCGGAAAAAGAGAAACTGAGGAGAGCTGTTCAGGAAGGCGGGAAGGCAGCGCGCATGTGCAGTGGGAGGTCCCAAAAGCTTCCATTCTAGGAAGCTGGGGAGCTTTCCCGCGCAGGCTCCGTCGGTTCCGACGTACCCCATATGTGAGGACTTATTCCTGCTTGTTCCTGGAGATAGCCTTTTCCAACCATCTAGGATAGCTGTTGGAGAAAAAACTCCCCATGCTCTCTAGCAAGGGCCCATAGTGGAAAGCTTCTCTGTAGAATTGCAGAGAGCATGATGCAGGAGAGAGAGGAGATAGAACTGGCTGGTAGAGAGCCAGTATCTCTGCCAACTATGCTGCCAAATCCAAGAGAATGGAGATGGCAGAAATAGAAGACAATCCAGAAAGCTTGTAGTGAGATGATCTCCAAGATAGATGGAGCACTGACTTGGGAGCCACTACTAAGACTAGACAGAATGTTAGTGGAGGAGAAATCTGGTTGTTTGTGGACAAGAACCAGTGGTCCAAACATTAAGGCTCCTGAATAGTCAGCTGCTAGCAAGACAGCAGAAAGAATCTTACTGTTTAAAAGCAGAAAGAACAGACAGAACAGGAGTAGAAAACTCTGGACATGTCTGATAAGCTGCCCCAAAGCAAGACTGAAACAGAGGAGTTAACTCAGAGAGGAAAACTCCGCACTGGAAAGTGACAAAACTAGAGAGGCTGAAGAAAAAGCCCTCCAGTGAAGTAATTCCGCTCTTACAGAGGAAAAAGCTTGATAAGAGGGTGAAGAGAATGGAGCTGAAGAAGACTTACCAAGTAGTAAGTCTATAGAAAGGAAAATACATGCTGGCACAGGAACTACCATTTGATAGTGGTTAGACCTCTTTCCCTAGCAGGAAAAGAGGAGAAACCTGTGACCAATAGGCATTAACATCCTGACAGCTCATAGGAAAATAGAAAAAATGGATGTCTTTTGGAAAGAGATCCATGTGTAGGGGTTAGAATGAAGCAGTGGATTGCATCTATTGAGAAGAAGTAACTGTAGATTCTAACCCCAAGAGTCACAAGCATCTGATGATGATTAATCAGAAACCCTGCAGGTGCTGGGTTTGCTGAGCCTGGTGAGAGGTTGGATTCTTCAGACCAGGAGGATGCTTCCCTGTTGGGGAACAGTTGTATGATGGGCAAGTGATGAATAAAACCTTCTTCTCCTGTGGGAAGAAAGTTTGGTAGGACATTTCCTACCTACTGGGACAGAAGAAGGTGTAAAACAACTCTTAGGAACAGGTAAATCAGTGGATAACTGAGTAACCTGACGTAAAGACTCCTTGTTGAAAAGATTTTCTCCAGTGCAAGGAGTATGTCCAAGCTGTTGTTGTGCCCATTTGTCCAAGGCTGAAGCACGGAGCCATGCTGTACGTCGTGCCCCTATAGCTATAGCAGAAATCCTGCTAACAGACTCAAAAGAGTCTAGGGAAGCACGAGAAAGAAACCAAGAGATATTCTGGATATGCTTAAGCAGTGAGGAATAGTCTGTACTCCTGGAATCTGGAAGGAAAGGAGTCAAAAGATATAATTGCTTGGTGACCTCCTCAAGAGAAATACTCAAAAAATATATGAGAGAATTCTTGCAGAAAGCATAGATGTCTGGAAGGTTTGACGTCCAAAGACATCTAGTGTCTTAGACTCACGACCTGGCGGATAAGAAGAGTGCTTTTTCTTACTCTTTACCCGCCTCAGTGCTGATTCCACTACCATGGAATGATGAGGAAGTTGAGTCTTTTGAAACCCTGGAGAGGGGGGCACCTGATATAAGAGATCAGTTGCCCTGGGAGGTGGGGGTACCCTTAAAGGTGTTTCCCACATGTCTAGAAGGAGATCCTGCACACAAAGGGGAGCAGGTCCTCCTGCAGGTAATCCAGAGAAACACAAAGGGCAGGAGACGTCGGATGAGATAAAACTTCTTTATTGTAAGGGGACCCCAACGCGTTTCAGCAACGCCTTCCTCAGGGGGAGTATCTCCAATTATCTCTTAATTGGCAAACAGAATAAATAAATAATTAGAATGATAATAAAAAATAATGTATGATTAGAATAATAATAATTAAAAAGTATAAAACAGTAAAACAATAAAACACACCTGGCATGTTATATAGTGCAAATAGACATACAAACATGTAGCATGGGAAATATTGAAATAAATACCACTAGAACATACATATACCATATGATAAACGTATAAAATAAATAATTAATTACATAAAAATTATTATTATTGTATAAAAGAACTTATGAGACACAACAAAACAAACGCAGGGCTGAGCAACCATGGATAAAAACCGACAATGGGTATCTTAGAAATGACAAGGTAGAGCTAAAAAAGGCCAATTTGAGGGCATCCAGTGAGAAACTTCACAATGCAAGGAAAAACATCAGGGGACATGAATAATTATATCAATAAATCAATATTAAAGATGAATGATAAAAGTCATAATATGATAATAGTAAAAACACAACAAAGTAAGAACATTAGGGGACATAAATGATAATTATTCATGACAATAAACAAACATTAAAAACAATAAAGGTCATAATATGAAGCTTAAATGAATATTCAAAGCAATAAATAATGAAAGTCATATTATGATTGTGATGAACAATAAAAATGAAAATGAACAGCTCTATTAATAACAGATAAAAACTCATTTGGGGATTCCTAACTATGTGTCTAACTCAAGGAGAGACAAATACATTGTATTATGGATTTAACCTAAAAAAGGGGGGATGTCTATTGGGCATGAGTGGACATCTGCTGAGCTGAAAAAACTTTTTTTGGTAAACTTTAGATAATCAATAGATGCATGTAATATAAAAAGGCTTTAAAAATATGCCCCATAAGAGATAAATAACGGTGAATAAGAATACAAAAAAAGAGTAGATAAAAACAATGTCTCAAAACAAGGTGGAACGGCACTAAAAAGCGAACTGATTTGGAAAGGAAGCACACTAGTGAGCCTGGAAAAAAGATAAAAAAACGCTTTAAGTATAAATAATGGTAAAACAAAAACCGTTGTTAAAAAATGCATAATTAAAAAAATGCATTAAGAAGAATGTATAATAATAAAATTGTTGCAATGTGGACCGTAAAAGACCAGCGCTAGTTTAGATTATGTATAGCCTGACTGAATGACGAGAACACGAGCAGTTCAAGTACTTCATCAGAACGAATACATTAAAAAGCCAAACTTCAAGGCTCGAAAAATTGACACCTAAACAAACATTGTGTATGTAACGGCTGCAGTGTGAAAATAAAGGAGAATGTTACAATTCGCGAAGATGACAAAAAATAGTGGACATTGGGGATATAAGCTGTGTAAAAGTGGATAAAAACAATATCTCAAAACAAGGTGGACCGGTACTAAAAAACAAGTTTGTAAAGGAAAAAACACTAGTGAGCCTGTGAAGGTGATAAAAATCGCTTAGGGGTAAAAGCAAAACAAAACCATTGTTAAAAAATGCATGATTAAAAGAGTGCATTAAGAAAAATGTGTAATGATAAAAATATTCCAATGTGGATCATAAAAAGACGGTCAAAGCAGCAGCGCTAGGTGAGAATATGTATAGCCTGACTGAATAGCGTGAACACGGGCAGTTCTAGTACTTCTTCAGAATGAAAATGTTTAAAGCCAGGCTTCAAGGCTAGGAGAAGTGACACCTGAACAAACATTGTGTGTGTAACAGTTATGGTATGAAGTAAAGAAGAATGTTTTAGTTAGTGCAGATCACAGGAAATGGTGGACATTGAGTATGTCGGAAATCAAATTGTGTGTGCATTATACCATCTCACAACGTATCAAAAGATATTGGGTACCCCGCAAAGCGAGCGGTTGTGAAACAGAAAAATTATTATTATGCCTAGAACTGCGCACTGATACGCTCATAAAACATATCACACTTACCTAGATGTTCGTATCGGGTATACGTGTAGGGAGGAACATTGTTGTAACTCAATTAGGAATGTTTGGGCACTGCAACGAAACCCGAAAAGATCAGATGGATGAAATAAATAACTGAATGCAACAAGAGGCCTCACTATGTGTAATAAAGAAGGAGAGCTTTGTACATTGTAAAATGCAAATGTGAGAAAGGAATAAATGCTATTTACAAAATATACGTTGGACAATAACAGAATAAAGGATATAATGCTGGAAAAACAACTGAAGCTAACATGATCCGCTAAGATGGGTAGTAGATGAAAGAGATTTTGGACAGACAACCAACCTGAAAGTACAGCTCCGTCGATGAGACTAATGCACAACCAGCACTGTACACAAATGGAAAGGGGATAAGCCAGATCAGACTCATTTATAAGACGCCGGTTTTCCCGCCAAACAGAAGTAACCCGATACCGTGGGAGGGGTAGAGAGTAACCAGCTGTAATACCATAGCCTGATGTTTCTTATGAAAGGAGCAGCGCTGTAGAAAACTAAACGGCTTGTGATTGCAAATGATGACATGTATATAAATCTGGCCATAAGAGCTAAAAGGCTAAAATTGTGTATACGAAGTGCATACTGGATCTGACTAATTAAAAGTATAGTGACCAAGAACATAAAATATAAAACTAATGGCAATGACTAATAGAATCCATACAAAACAATCTTAAGTAACTCCAAATGGAACCATGTGTATAGAGACATATTGCAACTGGCCTTTGGACACATCTAAAGAATTTAAAAAAATAAAAATAATTTTCTCACATTTGCATTTTACAATGTACAAAGCTCTCCTTCTTTATTACACATAGTGAGGCCTCTTGTTGCATTCAGTTATTTATTTCATCCATCTGATCTTTTCGGGTTTCGTTGCAGTGCCCAAACATTCCTAATTGAGTTACAACAACGTTCCTCCCTACACGTATACCCGATACGAACATCTAGGTAAGTGTGATATGTTTTATGAGCGTATCAGTGCGCAGTTCTAGGCACAATAATAATTTTTCTGTTTCACAACCGCTCGCTTTGCGGGGTACCCAATATCTTTTGATACGTTGTGAGATGGTATAATGCACACACAATTTGATTTCCGACATACTCAATGTCCACCATTTCCTGTGATCTGCACTAACTAAAACATTCTTCTTTACTTCATACCATAACTGTTACACACACAATGTTTGTTCAGGTGTCACTTCTCCTAGCCTTGAAGCCTGGCTTTAAACATTTTCATTCTGAAGAAGTACTAGAACTGCCCGTGTTCACGCTATTCAGTCAGGCTATGGAGTGGAGGAGTGGCCTAGTGGTTGGGGCAAGGTACTTCGGGCCGGAAGGTCGGGGGTTCAAATCCCACTAGAGGACAGCAACCTTGGGCCGGAAGGACTGGGGTTTCTAGTCCCACAGATGCTCCTTGTGGTCTTGGGCAAGCCACTTAACCCTCCATAGCCCATGTTCTCTGTGTGCTGTGCTTTCCTGTCTAATCAATGTGTTTATACCTCAAAAATTTCCTGTCATGATTTGACAATTTCCAATCTGTAATCAAACCGCTGCTGATCGCTGGAAGTAGCGGTATACAAATGTATACTAAATAAATAAATACAATATTCTCACCTAGCGCTGCTGCTTTGACCGTCTTTTTATGATCCACATTGGAATATTTTTATCATTACACATTTTTCTTAATGCACTCTTTTAATCATGCATTTTTTAACAATGGTTTTGTTTTGCTTTTACCCTAAGCGATTTTTATCACCTTCACAGGCTCACTAGTGTTTTTTCCTTTACAAACTTGTTTTTTAGTACCGGTCCACCTTGTTTTGAGATATTGTTTTTATCCACTTTTACACAGCTTATATCCCCAATGTCCACTATTTTTTGTCATCTTCGCGAATTGTAACATTCTCCTTTATTTTCACACTGTAGCCGTTACATACACAATGTTTGTTTAGGTGTCAATTTTTCGAGCCTTGAAGTTTGGCTTTTTAATGTATTCGTTCTGATGAAGTACTTGAACTGCTCGTGTTCTCATCATTCAGTCAGGCTATACATAATCTAAACTAGCGCTGGTCTTTTACGGTCCACATTGCAACAATTTTATTATTATACATTCTTCTTAATGCATTTTTTTAATTATGCATTTTTTAACAACGGTTTTGTTTTACCATTATTTATACTTAAAGCGTTTTTTTATCTTTTTTCCAGGCTCACTAGTGTGCTTCCTTTCCAAATCAGTTCGCTTTTTAGTGCCGTTCCACCTTGTTTTGAGACATTGTTTTTATCTACTCTTTTTGTATTCTTATTCACCGTTATTTATCTCTTATGGGGCATATTTTTAAAGCCTTTTTATATTACATGCATCTATTGATTATCTAAAGTTTACCAAAAAAAGTTTTTTCAGCTCAGCAGATGTCCACTCATGCCCAATAGACATCCCCCCCTTTTTAGGTTAAATCCATAATACAATGTATTTGTCTCTCCTTGAGTTAGATACATAGTTAGGAATTCCCAAATGAGTTTTTATCTGTTATTAATAGAGCTGTTCATTTTTATTGTTCATCACAATCATAATATGACTTTCATTATTTATTGCTTTGAATATTTATTTAAGCTTCATATTATGACTTTTATTATTTATTATTTTTAATGTTCATAATACAGGGCACTTGTCTTCTCTTGAGTTATACACATGGTTATGAATCCTTAAATGGGTTTTTATTTGTTATTAATATAGCTGGTCATTTTTTATTGTTTATTACAATCACAATATGACTTTCATTATCTATTGTTTTGAATATTCATTTAAGCTTCATATTATGACCTTTATTGTTTTTAATGTTTATTTATTGTCATGATTAATTATCATTTATGTCCCCTAATGTTCTTACTTTTGTTGTGTTTTTACTATTATCATATTATGACTTTTATCATTCATCTTTAATATTGATTTATTGATATAATTATTCATGTCCCCTGATGTTTTTCCTTGCATTGTGAAGTTTCTCACTGGATGTCCTCAAATTGGCCTTTTTTAGCTCTACCTTGTCATTTCTAAGATACCCATTGTCGGTTTTTATCCATGGTTGCTCAGCCCTGCGTTTGTTTTGTTGTGTCTCATAAGTTCTTTTATACAATAATAATAATTTTTATGTAATTATTTATTTATACGTTTATCATATGGTATATGTATGTTCTAGTGGTATTTATTTCAATATTTCCCATGCTACATGTTTGTATGTCTATTTGCACTATATAACATGCCAGGTGTTTTATTATTTTACTGTTTTATACTTTTTAATTATTATTCTAATCATACATTATTTTTTATTATCATTCTAATTATTTATTTATTCTGTTTGCCAATTAAGAGATAATTGGAGATACTCCCCCTGAGGAAGGCGTTGCCGAAACGCGTTGGGGTCCCCTTACAATAAAGAAGTTTTATCTCATCCGACGTCTCCTGCCCTTTGTGTTTCTCTAGAAGGAGATCCTGCAAGGAATGATGCAAAGGAAGCATTATGCTGTCCTCTGCCTTGGTAGAAACAGAGCCTTGTGCAGGATCATATCCTGGAATAGGAATGGCAAGGGATCTTTCTATATCCAGGAGGAAACTTTGAAAAGAGGGATTCAAAACAGGAATCTCCCTTGGACAGGTTAGATCTAAAGAACTAACCTGAGCACCCACAGAGTTATCCAAACATATAGGAATAGAAGATCCTGCAGAGTGCAGTGTGGAATGCTTAAGGGATGGTTGCTGGTACTGGTTGTCAGGAGCAGCAACCGTCCTTACCACATTGTCCATGCCAGGTATCGACTCCAAGCTTGGTATAGATTGGAGCGATGTTGTTGAAAAAAGCATGGTAAGAGTTGGCCACGATGCTACTGTGGATACCGGTACTGAAGCCAATACCGGTACCGATGTCGGAGTCGGGCCCGACAAAGACATTGGAGTAGTCATCGGTGACACTTCAATCGGTACCGAGGGAACCAAAAACCTCCGGCAGCTATCCTCGGTACCGAGCCACCGGTAGCGATCGGTGTCGGTACCAAAACCTATTGGCACCCAGTCTTCCAGACTAGAAATGGATTCCAAACTCGGCATTGAGGGCAAAGAGCCTGAGAAGCGAAGCATGGAAGGCACCGACTGTAAGGGTAATGAAGACATCGGTACCGACTTCGGTACCGTGTCCGATACCAGTGAATGAAGATCAACCAGTGGCAACTCAATTAGCCTCAGGGGAAACGAGAGTTGCGGATCCAAGCCATCGGAACCGAGCCTTCGGTACCGCCGCGAGACGGTACCAAGGCGAGTCGGTACCCAGTCCTCCAAACTGGAGATCGATTCCAGACTCGGCATCGAAGGAAGCGAGGCTGTCGATGCACATCTGGAGGGTACCGACGTCGGTGGCAGTATCGATGTTGGAACCGATAATGGAAAGTCAATCTGGGAAGTATCCAGCAGTCCCGAAGGCACCGAGGAGGCCAGATGATGATCCCTGGTGAGGAGTGTGTCATCCAACACCAGTGCCGATGCCGGGGTATCTGTACCGCTTGAAGTGGATGCCACCACCGTGCACGGCTCAGGTATGTTCTGTGGGGGGTGAACCCCAGGAACAACCTGAAACCCCTTATACGCTTTGGAGACCGAAGACTCCCGCCGGGGTTTTGAAGCCAGGGGGCCGTCGAGGGCAAGGCCGGAGCCGTCTACATGCTGTGCATGAGACCTACCACTTGAGGACTGGCTAGTCTTAACAGACTGTTTATGGGTTACCTGATCCGGTGTGGAAGAAGGGGACGGTGCCCTGAAGTTGGAGGGCAACCATGTATTGAGGGAATCTCGATGCTAAAGATGTCTTCTCACCAAACTGGTGTCAGGACCCAAGCAGGATAGACACCGACTTCGAGGGTCTAAAAATAAAGTTGTACCGCCACAGTCTGAACATTTCTTAGAGAAAGTGTCTGGCGGTTCCATGAAGGAAAAAGGAGGCAGCCTAAAAGGCCTAAGACACTGTGGGACACTATGAAGAAAAAATATCCTGTTGAAAAGGAAAATTTTACAAGAAAAGAAACGAAAACACTGGCGGTACCGGTGGCGTCGGGAAGACAGCCGCGACCACAAGAAAACTAATAATAAAAAATAAGAATTTTCTGCGGTGACAGGAGGATGTCCTGCCGGCTCCGCGGAAAAACGACTCATTCCTGCTTGTTCCTGGAGATTAAGTCTTCACATATGGGTTTTGTCGGTACCGATGGAGCCTGCACGGGAACGCTCCCCAGCGTCCAATCAGAAAGCCTTTGGGAGCATCCCACAGCACCTGCGTGCTGCCTTCCCGCCTTTCCCAACTGTCTCTCCTCAGTTGAGTTTTAAGCTGAGACAAAGAGAGAGAGAGAGGGAAAGGAAAGATAGATAGAGAGATACAACTCTTAGGGGAGGTGGGTGGGTTGTGAAGACTTATTCCTGCTGTTCCCAGAGATCACCTGTTACAGGTAAGTAACTGTGCTATCTCCAGGAACAAGCAGGAATGAGTCTTCACATATGGGGACTCCCTAGCTTTAGATGCCAGGGAGAGATCCCAGAGGTTGTGTGTCCCTGGGACAGGGCTGCACTTCCCCACATGGATCTCTGGCATCCCATAAGGGATGGTGGGTAGGAGTTGATTAAGTATGGAACAGGTGTTTAAGAACAGCCTGACCAAACAAGGCATCCCGGCGGGAGTCGTTGTCCAAGCAGTAATGGGCTGTGAAGGTATGAACCGAGGCCCAAGTGGCTGCTCGACAGATGTCGTCGATCGACACAGAGTTCAGATGAGCAAGAGGCTGCCATGGCTCTCACATTGTGAGCTGTGACATGGCCCTCCAGAGAAAGGTTCTTGCTCTCATAGGCGAAAGAAATACACTGGGCAATCCAGTTAGAAAGTGTTCTCTTGGAGACTGGTTGTCCCAAATGGGAAGGATCAAAGGCAACAAAGAGTTGGGAAGACTTTCTATGTTGCTGTGTCCTTTGTAAGTAAAAAGCCAGAGCTCTTTTACAGTCCAGGGTATGAAGATTCCTCTCTGCACTTGATGCATGAGGTCCTGGAAAAGAGACAGGTAGGTAGACCTCCTGGTTGAGGTGAAAAGGCGAGACCACCTTAGGCATAAAGTGTGGATTAATCCTAAGGACCACCTTGTCATGTTGGAACCTTGTATAAGGTGGATTAGCTACGAGTGCTTGCAATTCACTAATGCGGCGTGCTGATGTGATTGCAATGAGAAAGATAACCTTCCAAGAAAGGTATTTCAAGGAGGTGGTAGCTAAAGGTTCAAAAGGCGGCTTCATGAGCTGACCAAGAACCAAATTTAAGTCCCATGCCACCGGGGGTGGTCTAATGGGAGGCTTTGTTAAAAGGAGGCCTCTCATGAATCTTGCTACAAGAGGATGAGAGGACATAGGTTGTCCATTTAGAGGCTTAAGGGAAGCTGCAATAGCACTCAAATGGACCCTTACTGAATTTGTCTTAAGGCCTGCATTAGACAGATGAAGGAGATACTCCAGCAAAGATTCCAGAGGTATGGCAAGGGGGTTAAGACTCTTCCCAGAACACCAGATAGTAAATCTCTTCCACTTGAAAGCATAAGAACGTCTAGTGGAAGGTTTTCTGGAAGCATAAAGAACATCTTTCACTTGTTGAGAAAAATGAAGATCCTGGAGATCTAGGCCTTCAGCAACCAAGCCCTGAGATGCAGAGACTGGGGATTGGGAAGCCATAACTTTCCGTCCTCTTGAGAGAGGAGGTCTGGAGCAGACCCTAACTCCAGGGAGGGAGCTTGAGAGAGATGTAGAAGCAGAGGGTACCACACTTGCCGTGGCCAATGTGGAGCTATGAGAATCATGTGGCCTCTGTCTCTCTGAAGCTTGAACGGGGTTTTGGGAATTAGGGGAATGGGTGGAAAGGCATAAAGTAAGTCTTGACCCCAGTGAAAGAGGAAAGCATCCCTTGTCTGAGCTCCCTGAGCCAGAGTTCTGGAACAGAACCGGGGAAGTTTGGCATTCCACGGACTTGCAAAGAGGTCTATGTCCGGGGTTCCCCAAATGTGAAAAATCTTGGATACCTGGTCCATATGTAGGGACCACTCGTGTGGAAGCAGAACTCGACTTGAGCCTGTCTGCCCAAGAGTTTTGAACGCCTGGAAGATAAACTGCCAGAAGATGAATGTGATGCTCTCTGGCGAGGGCCCACAGTCGCAAAGCTTCGTTGCAAAGCGACAGAGAGCCAGTTCCTCCCTGCTTGTTTACATAGAACATGGCTACCTGATTGTCCATGTGGATAAGGACTGTCTTGTGGCTGAGCAGGGTGTGGAAAACTCGCAGAGCAAGGAAGATTGCTCTGAGTTCCAAGAGATTGATATGTAGAAAGGTCTCCTGTGGGGACCAGATGCCCTGGGTGGAGAGGTCCTGAAGATGAGTTCCCCACCCCATTGGAGAAGCATCTGTTGTAAGAGTTGCTTGGGGTAGAGACTGTTGAAAGGGGGACCCCAGCAACAGGTTTTGAGGGGACTTCCACCACTGGAGGGACAAAATGAGGCGACTTGTGTTTGCTATTTTGTCTGACAGGCAGCCTAATGCCTGGGCCCATTGGGTGGATAAAGTCCACTGAGCTGCCTTCATGTGAAGGCGAGCATATGGTACCACATGTACGGGCAACTGTAACATCTCTCGAGCAGTTAGTAGGGGCTTCAACTCTGCTTGAGAAGCTAACTGCACCAAGCGAAGGCAAAGGGCCTGGGGAAGATAGGCCCTTGCCCTTGTGGTATCCAGCAACGTCCCTATAAACTCCAGGGACTGAGTAGGGATCAAATTGGATTTGGGGATGTTTATTACCAGCCCTAAATACTGAAGGATACGCATTGTGCAGGTTAGAGAAGTCTTGGCCTCTGATTGAGTGGGAGCTCGAATGAGCCAGTCGTCCAGGTAAGGGAAGACGAATATTCCCAGGGTGCGTAGAAAAGCAGCTACCACTGCCATGCATTTCGTGAACACCCTTGGTGCAGAGGCCAGACCAAAAGGGAGCACTCTGTATTGATAGTGCTTCTCCTGAAAAAGGAACCGAAGGAACCTTCTGTGAGTTGGATGGATGAGAACATGAGTGTACGCATCCTTGAGATCTAGAGAACAAAGCCAATCCTGCCTCTGAAGGTATGGCAGCAGAGTTCCTAGAGAAACCATCTTGAATTTTTCCTCGACTAGGAATCTGTTCAACTCTCTGAGATCTAAGATGGGTCTGAAGCCCCCTGTTTTCTTTGGAATAAGAAAATAGGGGGAGTAGAACCCTGTGCCCTGTTGTTGAAAAGGCACTTCCTCTATTGCCCCCTGGGCGAGAAGAGTGGCAACCTCCTGCTCCAACAGGCTGAGGAGGGAGGTTGGAGAATTGAACTGGTGCACTCTTGTAAGAGGGGGCAAGCTTGAAAAATGAAGTTTGTACCCCTCTCTTATGATGGAGAGTGTCCAATGCTCTGCTGTAATTTGCCCCCACCAGGGAGCAAATTGACATAACCTTCCTGGAATGGTGGAGGGCTCTGGTCCTTCTAGAGCCAGGAAGGCTAAGTTCTCCAGCGGAAAGTCAAAGGCCCTGAGGGGGCTGAGTTTGCTGGGCTGGAGCAGGCCTCGCAGTCTTTGCTTTGCTCTGTTTGGAGGATTGCTGACGTTTGGAAGGGAACTGAGCTGCAGAAGATGCCCACTTTAGAAAAAGGTGTTGTCAGCATACATCAGCATGGCATAGGTGTCATGGCTTTTTCCCTAGACCTTGGATTTCATGCAGCTTTGTTACTCTGGTGATGTCAGTCTCCGGGCCCGATGAGATTGGTCTGCAGCCCCTCCTTGCTAAATCAAGAATAGCAGACCTCAAAGGGAGGTGCTAGAAACAATAGCAGACCTCAAAGGGAGGTGCCAGAGAAAATTCACTATAAAGGACAAAAATACTTCCCCTTTCTCTCTCTCTTCCTCTATTCATCGGACATGGACAGGAGGCTCTGATAATCAATTCTCTTCACCCCTCCCCCCTCTCTCTCTCTGATCTCTCTCACACACACATGCACACACACAGAGTCTTTCATATACTCTATTCTCTCTCACACATGCACACATACACACAGATTCATTGATGTAAACTGAAGCAGCTTTTTAACAACCACTATATAACTCTGCTCTGTACCTATGTAATAAGCCTATTTCTACATAAAGACCTGTTTCCAAGCCACACCTGGTTGGTTGTCTTATTTGTGCTGCTTACCCTACTGTCTCTGTGAAATGAACCCAGGACCAAATGGAGAGTAGACCAGAAGATTACAAGACTGAAAGATTACATATTCAGAAGATTACAGGTGTTTTCTTGAACAACCTTTTCTTAGCAGGAGCAGCTGTGGATTTGGATAATCTATCCAAAGCAGAATTTTCAGCATCCATCTGATTGGCTTTTGCTTGCCAATCCTTACCAAACAGGTTCTCACCTGTACAAGGGATATTTCCCAATTCATCTTGAACCCAGATCTCCAAATCAGATGCTTGGAGCCAAGCAATCCTACGTGCACCTATGGCAATAGCTGAGGCTCTGCTTACGCATTCAAAGGAGTCGAAAGCTGCACGGTTGGAGAATTTGGAGATATCTTGGGCATGTTTGAGCCCAGTGAGAAAGTCTTGCCTTTTATCTTCAGACATAAAAGGACTTAGAGTCTGCAAATGGTCAGTGACTTCTTTTAAGAACATTCCCATGTAGAGACTATAAGAATTAATTCTCGCAGCAAGCATGGAAGCTTGGAAGACTCTTCTTCCAAAAGCATCCAGGGTTCTACATTCACGTCCTGGAGGATTAGAGGCATGTCTTTTGGCACTTCTAATCTTTCTCATTGCAGACTCAACCACAATAGAGCGGTGGGGAAGTTGAGTTTTATGGAAACCAGGACAAGGAGGGACACGATACATGATATCCAACCTGCAAAAATGAGGAGAGGTGGTTAGAGGTGCTTCCCACATCCTCAACATGAGATCATACAGAATCTCATGAATAGGTAGGGTAGCTGCCTCCTTAGGAGTTTTAGGATATTGTAAAATATCTAACTCCTTGGCTCTGGGCTCTGTCTCAGGGGCCACTGTAATAGAGAGGCCCCGAGCCACCTCTCTGATAAAGTCTTGAAAAGACAAGTCCTCTGGAGGAGACATCCTTCGTTTAGGAGAGGACTCCTCCTGTGGAAGAAGCATCACTGCATCGACCGACTCTTCAGAATCCTCAGAGTCCTCAGAGGAATTGAAGTATCGTCTGTCCGGATGCTCTTGCAAAGCCCAATACCCGTACCGACCGGGATCGGTATCGGGAATAACCAGTACCGGGGTATTGGTACCGGAGGGCTTCCAAGGACAGAGTACCGACATAGTGGACACCGATGCCGATGCCACCGGTACTGGGATCGGTACAGATGGCGATGCTAGAGCCGGTACCGGCGGAGCAGTCTGTTGTGGTACCACGGGCGTCGATGCCACAAGGAAAGCCGCCAGACTGCGTTCTATGGACAGAATCCCCTGATCCATCGACGCCGCGAATGCCTGGAAGTCGGTACCGGTGGAAGCCACTGGTACCCCAGAGCATGGCACCAGGAGATCTGTCGAGGCCACGCCATTGAGATCATCCTGGAACCTCTATGATGATGCTTTAGAGGCCGAAGTCTCCCGCCGGGGTAATTTTGCCGGTGCAGAATCCTCGAGGGCAAGGCCAGAGGCATCTCGATGCTTAGAAGGAGATCTACCCTTCGAGGACCGGCTGGATTTATGTTTAGTTACCTGAGATCCATGTGAGGAAGAAGCAGCCCTGGAAGACGTCGATGCCACCAAAGCCGCATCAGAGGGAAACAGGGTACTGAGCTTGGCAGCTCGGTTCTGCCAACCTCTTTTAGACATCATGGAACAGGACACACAATGTGTTATGGAATGGTCAGGACCTAAACATTTTAGACACCAGTCATGGGTGTCGGTGACGGAAATAGTACCGCCACATTTTGTGCACTTTTTAAATCCTGAGGCAGGCTTTTCCATATTTAAGGAAAAAAAAAACGCAAGTGCACCTGAAGAAAAAGGTTTTTTGGTTTTTTTTTAAAGAAAAAAAGAACAATGACCGGCGGTACCAGTACAGCGTTGAAGAAGGCAGACGCGACACAAAAGAAATAAAGAAAAAATAAGGAAATTCTTCTGCGGTGACAGGAACACGACCTGCTGGCTCCGCGGAAAAAGAAGAACTGAGGAGAGACAGTTGGGAAAGGCGGGAAGGCAGCACGCAGGCGCTGTGGGATGCTCCCAAAGGCTTTCTGATTGGACGCTGGGGAGCGTTCCCGCGCAGGCTCCATCGGTACCGACGAAACCCATATGTGAAGACTCATTCCTGCTTGTTCCTGGAGATTGCTGTTAACATTAAGGACAGTATTCAATAATCTTTAGTGAAGAGTGATTGCTATTGGTATATGTATATGATTATGTTAAAGAGATGCTGACAATAAAAATTTAAATAAAAAAATAATAATAATTGTACTATTTACTTTTGCCAAACAAGCTTTGAGAGCTTTGCCTATGCAGATAAACTTGACATATGTGCAAATTTTTAAACACAAAGCTTTCTGTAACAAACTCATCAGAGACTAATTCCTATGGATAAGTCTGCAGGCCATGGTAAAACACAATGAAGACCAAGACTGAATGAACATGAACACTAAATTCCATGTTAGAAGAAAATGCATCCTCCGCCACCTAGCAGGGCTAGGGTCATTGCAGTGTAATGGAAAAATCAGTCTACATAGCAAACAAAACATGGACAACTGCCCTTCTGAACCCAGCATAGAATGATCTTGTCAGGTTAGTGCTGACATCAGCTGTGCGGCGGCATATCGCTGAAGAGAGAATTCCAGGTTACTCACAATGAAAAATTCCATCTTGGTGATAGTCAAACTGCTGGCGTGAAACAAAGCCAGAGTTGGAGAAATTAAAATTCCCATCAATGCTGATCTTAGGGTTAATGAACGGCACATAGTGTTCTTCCAGTGGCTAGTGGACAGCTCTCAGAGCAGTCGAAAAGCACAGCATTCTTTTTTCTTGTACAAGAACAAACTTCATACTTGCCTGTACACGAAGTAAATAATGCTGGTCTTCCAAGGCCTTCCATGGAAACAATGGTCAGGTTCAAGGTGCAGGAAACACTTTTGAAGAGAGAATGTTAAAGCAGCTAAGACATGAAGGATGAATGCCCGTCTATTGCCCCCTCACCTAAAACTGTGAGCCCAATGACCCCAATATTCCTGCCACCTCTGTCTGGAAGATTGTTGACCAAACACTGGTAGGTGCCTGTGTCTGACAGCTGCGTGCTGTTGATATAGATGGAGGCACTAGTGCTCGGCATGTTCCTTGCAAATCCGACTCGCCCACTGAACTGTGCTGCACCACTGAAAACCTGTCCACCCTGGTAAATGATGACCTGGACAAAAAGAAACCAAGATCAATATTAGTGTGTAACTTAAGCAATCTGGTGGTGATATGAAGATTATAAACAACTCTGGAAAAGTATGCACAGTTGTGTGTAAACGTTTAGGCACCCTGGTTAATAACAAATGTAAAAATAACTATTGTTTTATTATTTGACACTTTCAGTCCACTTTACCAGCATGGGTTGAAGGCAGGTAGTAGTAATAAAAAAAAAACCCCTACAAACAATCTAACACATATCCTTTAAACTATATATAATATACATTACCCTCTGCAATATAAAAGTTGAATTAACATATATTTATAAACCTTTACTCTATTATCAAGCTATTTTAATTAAAAATATGTAAGGTTCCCTCAAACCAAAGGCCAAAGTACTACACAAAAAGCCAGGTCTTCAAATGTCTTCTAAATCACCAGTAACAAGTCTCTATACACAATTATTTTAGGAAGACAATTCCACAACAAAGGAGCTTGACCTATCAGTGTTCTGTTCCTGGTGACTGCCACATTAAAAACCCGGGGCAATGGAATTTTCAACTTCTAGACATTTAAAGACCTAAGGTGAAGTTTTGGTAAATGAAGGTAAAATAGGCCAATCAAAAAAATTAGAGCTGTACTAGGTAGAATCTTAAAAACACACAAAAAAAAAGAGAGCACACTTTAATATAAATCTGGGCAATCACCAAGAGACAAGCAATTTTCTTATAGGAGTAATGTGTTCCCATCTTCCCATAGAACACTAGCTTGGCTGCTCTATTTTGCAACAGTTGTAAGCACACTGTTCATTTTTCTTGCAATACCTAAATTAAAATTAAATTGCAGTAGTCCAACTGAGATAAAAAGCTACAACTTCCAATATGTTCTTTAAATGGCTTTCAGGCAAAAATGGATAAGTCGACCTCAGTATTTATTTAATATATTTAGCTTGAGTACACATCTTTTCATTTGTAGCTCAAAATGAATTAAAATCAAGTACAGTAGGCATTTCCTTAGCCACAAAAAAATTTCACACTTTATTTACAATCATATTCATATGGGAGTCAAATTTACCAAGTATGTATGTATGAGCTCAAATCAAGGTCAATACTCACACCACTACTTTCTTAATGGGCTTGGACTTTCAAGCACCTCCCCCTCCTTCCCCCACCCCAACCATGAGAGATTTGGATGTTATTTATTTATTTATTTTAACAATTAGATTAGTTGCAAGATGGTCTTCCCCCAATGTTCAATAAAAATATAAGACCCCCCACCAAGGAATCCCTCAGAGGTATGGTTAACTGAATGTCATCCACATAGATAGTGAAGTTTTACATAAATGAAAATTTTTCTTTCCTTGAATTCTGCTAGACCAGTCCAAACAAGTAGATTATGCATGTTCTCTTGATGGCAAGTGGAGACAGACATGAGCAATTTTCAGTTACGTCATCACTCGATATATATGCTGGTACAACACAGAGAAGCCAGTACAACACCTCCCAAGGAGTAAGCAAGACTGAAAAACTCAAACACAAAACGTTAGTAGCCAGCAATTCAACTTCGCAACAATCATCATGAATAAGTATTTGGCTCTCTTACAATAAATGACTTTGCATCAGGCACAGATACCAACCAGCTAGTCCAAAATACGTGGTTAAAAACAGGAAGGAATCTTTTATTGAAAGTTGATGTAAATCGCACTTCTAAAAGCCCAAAGAACCCGACACAGGCCGTATTTCGATTTTACTTCATCAGGGGATTTAGGCGTGCTACATCCATAAATACATAATACAAACATAAATATCATAAAACACAAATATCATTAAAAACATCACAGACTTAAAAATAAATCAATGTCATAATTTAAAAACTATTAAATAATAAATAGTACATAAAGCACAGTTACTTACCTGTAACAGGTGATCTCTGGGAACAGCAGGAATTAGTCCTCACATATGGGTACGTCGGTACCGACGGAGCCTGCGCGGGAAAGCTCCCCAGCTTCCCAGAAGGAAGCTTTTGGGGCCTCCCACTGCACATGCGCGCTGCCTTCCCGCCTTCCTGACCAGCTCTCTTCAGTTCGAGTTTATAGCTGAGACAATAGAGAGAGGAAAGGAAGATAGATAGAAGATACAACTCCTAGGGGAGGTGGGTGGGTTGTGAGGACTAATTCCTGCTGTTCCCAGAGATCACCTGTTACAGGTAAGTAACTGTGCTATCTCCAGGAACAAGCAGGAATAAGTCCTCACATATGGGGACTCCCTAGCTAAGATGCCTGGGAGATCCCGTTCCAAGGGTTCACCATCTTCGTATGGATCTCAGGCATCCATCCTGGGAAGGTGGGCAGGAGTTGTTCAAGTATGGAACAGGTGTTTGAGGACAGCCTGACCAAACAAGGCATCCCGGCGGGAGTCCTTGTCCAAGCAGTAATGGGCTGTGAAGGTATGAACCGAGGCCCATGTGGCGGCTCGACAGATCTGATCTATGGAGACAGAGTGAAGATGAGCCATAGAAGTGGCCATGGCTCTCACATTGTGAGCTGTGACATGGCCTTCCAGAGAAATATTTTTGCTCTGGTAAGTAAAGGAAATACACTGAGCAATCCAATTGGAAAGTGTACGTTTGGAGACTGGATGTCCCAAATGAGAAGGATCAAAAGCCACGAAAAGCTGGGAAGACTTTCGATGTGGCTGAGTCCTGTTGAGGTAAAAGGCAAGAGCTCTTTTACAATCTAAAGTATGAAGGTTCCTCTCTGCACTGGATGCATGAGGAGCTGGAAAAAATACAGGTAGATATACCTCTTGATTAAGATGAAAAGGCGAGACCACTTTGGGCATAAAGTGGGGATTCGTCCTTAGGACCACCTTATCATGATGAAACCTGGTATAAGGTGGATGAGCCACTAAGGCCTGTAGTTCACTGATGCGGCGAGCCGAAGTGACTGCAATAAGGAAAAGGACCTTCCAGGAAAGAAATTTCAAGGAGGTAGAAACCAATGGTTCAAAAGGTGGCTTCATAAGCTGACCTAGAACTAGGTTCAAGTCCCATGCTACCGGGGGGAGGTCGGATGGGAGGCTTAGTTAGAGTCAGGCCTCTCATGAACCTTGCAACAAGCGGATGAGAGGAGACAGGTTGTCCATTTATAGGTTTTAAGGATGCTGCAATAGCACTCAAATGGACTCTTACTGAATTCGTCTTAAGGCCTGCATTGGAAAGATGCAGGAGATAGTCTAGTAGAGAATTCAAAGGAAGTGCTAGAGGGTCAAGACCCTGTTGAGCACACCAAATGGAAAAACGTTTCCATTTGAAAGCATAGGAACGCCTCGTGGACGGTTTCCTAGAGGCATGAAGGATATCTTTCACTGGTTGAGAAAGATTGAAGTCATGAAGGCTTAGGCCTTCAGTAACCAAGCTCTGAGGTGTAGGGACTTGGGGTTTGGGTGCCACAAAGTCCCGTTCTCCTGAGAGAGAGAAGGTCTGGCGCAGCTCCCAGGTCCAGGGAGGGTCCCTGGGAGAGATGCAGAAGTAGAGGGAACCACACTTGGCGTGGCCAGCGTGGAGCTATGAGGATCATCGATCCGTGATCCCTCTGGAGTTTGAACAGAGTCTTGGGAATCAAAGGAATGGGTGGAAAGGCATATAGGAATTCCTGACCCCAATGCAGGAGAAAGGCGTCGTTGGCCTGAGCTCCCTGACACGGAGTCCTGGAACAGAACCGGGGAAGTTTGGCATTCCACGGACTTGCAAAGAGGTCTATGTCTGGGGTTCCCCATTCCTGAAAGATTCTGCCTATCTGGTCCATATGTAGGGACCATTCGTGTGGAAGCAGAACTCGACTGAATCTGTCTGCCCGAGAGTTTTGAACCCCTGGAAGATATACTGCCAGAAGATGAATTTGATGCTCTCTGGCGAAGGCCCATAATCTGAGAGCTTCGTTGCAAAGCGACAGAGAGCCTGTCCCTCCTTGTTTGTTTACGTAGAACATGGCCACCTGATTGTCTGTCTGAACTAGGACGGTCAGGTTGACAAGGAGGGTATGGAAGACTTTGAGGGCAAAGAAGATTGCTCGCAGTTCCAGGAGGTTGATGTGAAGGGTGGTCTCCTGCGGAGACCAAGTACCCTGAGTGGAGAGGGATTGTAGATGGGCTCCCCACCCTGTTTGGGAGGCATCTGTTGTGAGGGTTGCTTGGGGCAACAAAGGTTGGAAGGGTGCCCCCAACAACAGATTCTTGGTGGACATCCACCATTGGAGGGACCAAAACAGACGCTTTGAGGTGAGTATTTGGTCGGAGAGCGCTCCTGATGCTTGAGTCCACTGGGTGGCCAAGGTCCATTGAGCTGCTCTCATATGAAGACGAGCGTAGGGCACCACGTGTACCGTGGAGGCCATGTGGCCCAGAAGTCGCAGCATTTCTCTGG
Organism: Ichthyophis bannanicus; assembly: GCA_033557465.1. NCBI lineage: Eukaryota > Metazoa > Chordata > Amphibia > Gymnophiona > Ichthyophiidae > Ichthyophis > Ichthyophis bannanicus. The sequence continues at coordinate 351,784,909 of CM066034.1, read as the reverse complement.
CTGTCAAGTGACTGCGGGACTGAGCTTGGGAGGCCAAGCACAGCAGACGTTGGCCCCGGACTTGAGGTAGGTAGGCCCTTGCAGTGGTGGTGTCCAACTGGGCCCCTATGAATTCTAGAGACTGAGTAGGGGTAAGTTGAGACTTGGGAAGGTTTACCACCAGTCCCAGATACTGCAGAAGGTGCCTTGTGCGGTCCAGGGAAATCTGGGCCTCTGACTGAGATGGAGCTCGGATGAGCCAGCCGTCCAGATATGGGAATACAAAAATTCCCAGACCTCTTAGAAATGCGGCAACAACTGCCATGCATTTGGTGAACACTCTTGGAGCAGAGGCTAGACCGAAGGGAAGTACTCTGTACTGGAAATGTTTTCCCTGAAACAGAAATCTTAGATATTTTCTGTGGGATGGGTGGATGAGTATATGTGTGTACGCATCCTTGAGATCTAGAGAACAAAGCCAATCCTGACTCTGAAGGTATGGAAGGAGAATGCCTAGAGAAAGCATTTTGAATTTCTCCTTGTACAGAAATTTGTTCAATTCTCTCAGATCTAGGATAGGTCTGAATCCCCCTGTCTTCTTTGTTATGAGAAAATAAGGGAGTAGAATCCTGTCCCTTGTTGAAGAAGAGGAACCTCTTCTATTGCCCCTTGGGCAAGGAGAGAAGAGACTTCCTGATCCAACAGGTCCAGGAGAAATGGGGGAGAATTGAAGTGCCTCACCATGGTATATGGAGGAAGGTTGGAAAAATGAAGTTTGTAGCCCTCTCTGATGATAGAGAGGGTCCATTGCTCTGATGTGATTTGCTCCCATCTGGGAGCAAAGTGAGCTAACCTTCCGGGAATGGTGAGAGGCTCTGGTTGTTCTAGAGCCAGAAATGTTAAGTTCTCTAGGGGCAAGTCAAAACCCCTGAGGGGGTTGAGCCTGCTGAAGAGTGGTAGACGCTGCAGGCTTTGACTTTGCCTGTTTAGGTTGCTGACGTTTAGCAGCAAAGCGAGGCTGAGAAGATTGTTGGCCAGTATTTGTGGAAAATCTGGCCTTCTTGTAGTAAGGCCTCTTGAAAGACTTTTTCTTGGCAGGAGTAGAGGTAGACTTAGAAAGTCTATCCAAGGTAGCATTTTCTGTGTCCATTTGAGTGGCTTTAATTCTCCAGTCCTTACCAAATAAGTTCTCACCTGTACAGGGCAGATTCCGTAAGCCATCCAGGACCCAGGGTTCTAGGTGAGAGGCCTGGAGCCAAGCAAGTCATCGGGCTGCAATGGCAATGCCCGAAGCTCTACCGGCACCTTCAAAGGAATCAAAGGCTGCTCTGTTGGAGAACTTAGAAACATCTAGAAGCTGTTTCACCAGAGAAATGAACTCCTCTTTTCTATCCTCAGGGATAAAGGAAGCAAAATGTTGTATCTTTAGGGCAAGTTCCCTGAGAAACATGCCCATATACAGACTGTAAGAATTAATCCTGGCTATAAGCATAGTAGCCTGGAAAATTTTCTTGCCAAAAGAGTCTAGGGTCTTACATTCTCGTCCTGGAGGGGTAGAAGAGTGCCTTTTGGTACTCTTAATCTTTTTCAGTGCAGACTTCACCACAATGGAATGGTGAGGCAACTGAGTCTTTTGAAAACCAGGAGAAGGAGGGACCCGGTACATGGTGTCCAACCTACGAGAATAAGGAGACAACGTTAGAGGAGCCTCCCATAAGTCCATCAAGTGTTCTTGAAGGATTTCATGGATAGGCAGGGTGACTGCCTCTTTAGGAACCTTAGGGTATCCTAAAATATCCAATTTCTTTTACCTAGGTTCTTTTTCAGAGGATGTGGTAATAGAAAGTCCTTTAGCTAGTTCAATAATAAAGTCTTGAAAGGACAAATCCTCTGGTGGAGACATTCTCCTCTTTGGGGAAGAGGGGTCTTCATGAAGAACTAGAGACAGCTCATCAGAGTCCTCAGAGGAGTCAAATCCTCAGAAGAAGCAGAGTATTCTCTATTTGCTTCCAACGCACGATACGCATACTGATCGGTATCGACATCGGGCGTACCGGGTATGGGATCGGTATCGGGTGAAAACCCGGATCCGACATGCGGAACCGATCTGCGTTTGGAAGTCGATGGTCTCGGTTCCGGTATGGGAGACGATACCGGAACCGGACCCGGTACCGCTGAACGCGGTACCGAGGGTGTCGCAGCATTAATAAAAGCCAGCATGGCCTGCTGCATGGTCTGAACAGTATTGCTCATAGACGCCACTGCTGCCTGGATGTCGGTACCGGTATGGGCCGGTACCCCAGAGCAGTCTAACAGGTGATCAGTCGAGGCCGTGCCATCGATGTCAACCTGTAACCCCATAGATGGTGCTTTGGAAGCCAGAGCTTCCCGCCGGGGTTGTTTGGCTGGAGCAGGATCCTCAGACTCAAAAGTGAGAGCCTCTCGATGCTTTGAAGGAGATTTGCTCTTTGAGGACCTGCCCGCAGAGGGTTTGGTTACCTGAGATCCATCCGGAGAGGAAGACCTGGATGACTGTGATGCTGGATTATCTGAAGCAAACAGCACATGGAATTTGTTGGCCCGGTTCTGCAACCCACGTTTAGACATCTGGGAGCAGGATGGGCAGTCCGGAATGGAGTGGTCAGGTCCCAAACACTTAAGACACCATTCATGGGTGTCTGTGACAGAAATAACAGCACTACACTTGGTACACTTCTTAAAACCAGGGGCTGGTTTCTCCATGAGGAGAAGTTGTGTAGGCCTGAGGCCTAACCGAAGTCACCAAGTTGTGCAGAATAAAGATTTTTTTTTTTTTTTTTTTTAAAGAAAAGAAAAGAAAAGAGACCGGCGGTACCGGTTTCGGTATGGGGAAGGCAGGTACGCGGTCTAAAGAAACAAACTAAAACAATAATTTCTTCAGCGGTGACCGGAACACGACCTGCTGGCTCCGCGGGAAAAAGAGAGAAACTGAAGAGAGCTGGTCAGGAAGGCGGGAAGGCAGCGCGCATGTGCAGTGGGAGGTCCCAAAAGCTTCCTTCTGGGAAGCTGGGGAGCTTTCCCGCGCAGGCTCCGTCGGTACCGACGTACCCATATGTGAGGACTTATTCCTGCTTGTTCCTGGAGATAATATTCTCAAATTCCAGGTCATATCTTCATATATTATCATATACACAATTTAAGCATATTAAATGATATAAATATGCAAAAAACATATAAATACTAATAAAAATTGTGATAGTTTTATTATTTATTAATTTGTTTTCTATCGATACATGAATAGGTGTGTAAACATGTAAATGCCAATATATATACCTTTTGTTAGTAGGGAAATCCAATTCAACTACTGTACATACTAAAAAAGAGAGAAGGAGAGCAAGTAATTATATTCTCACGTAGAAGTGATTTGAAAATAAGAGCAGGAGTGAGTACAATCAATAAACCATCCCTTGTTTGGATGTATCTGATTACTGTTCTTATCCCAAATAAAGGAGCCGGAGTAAATGTGAGCATTTAAATTCCAAACACATACTTCAATGTACTTCGATCCCTGAATTATTGCACACGGCATTAAAAGCTATTCACTTCCTTTATCACTTTACAAAAGGACCATTACGGAGTGTATCATATCTCTATTTTAATATGCATGTTATCCATATAACCTGGTATCGTTCTGTAATACCTTTTATCTTCAATAACAGGAAGGCCGCGGTGCCTCGTGCCCGCGGCCGGAATTAACCGGGGGGGTGCCGTCGCGCTCGCGCCCGGCTGGTCGGCCGCGCTGGCTGGCGGCGGCGCGTGTTAGGTTCAAAGTGATTGGCTCCCGCAGTTGTTTTGACGACGCGGGAGCCAATCACGGATTTGAGCCGGGGCTTGATGGGGGGGCGGCGCAGAGCACAGCCGTTCCTACGAGCGGTAGTCTGAGGAGACGGTTGCTTGCTCGTGCTCTTCCCCCATTTCCTGCGGGTCCGGTGTTCTGTGACTGTTTGCGGCGATCCAGCAGAGTTGGGTGTCCGGGGATTTGTCTGCTGCGCTACAGCCGGAGTCGGGTCGTGCAGCACAGCGTCTAAGCGGGGTTTCCTTTGCGGCGGTCTGCGGAGGCTGGAGCACATGTTCGATCGCCGTGCTCGCTGCGGGGCCATCGGGTCAGGCAAGTGTCTTGGGCGCTTTCGGCCATTCCTGTGTGTGGGGGGGGTCTTACTTTGCTTGACTGTGCTCCGTTTCTCCTGCATCTGCCGTTTTTTACAACTGCTGACAGTTTACCATGCGGCCTATGCAAAAACGGGGTAGAGGAGCTCAGCGGGGCAGGGGGGCTGGGAGGGGGGTAGGACAGGGGGAAGGTGTAGGGGGGCGGGAGGCTTCAGCAGGGTCGGGGTTGGGGGAGCAGAGGAGCTCGAGGCGTGGGGCTGTGAGGAAAAGGGGGAGTGAGAGGGGGAGGAGCAAGCAAAGCAAGGACCGCGGGGGACCTCTGGCCAGTGTGCAGGCGGGTAGGGGGCAGGCAGATGTGTTGCCTGCGGGGGGTGACTTGGCAGAGGGGCCGGGTGGCCCTAGTATTCATGAGGCAGGGGGTAGAGGTAGTGTGGGAGGCGCTTGTGGTCGGGGGGGCAGGAGGCTATAGGAGTCTCGGGTCTTAGCCCTACTTTGGCTTGGTCAGGGCAGATGGCAGATTGGATGGGGGGGGAGAGTGGGTCCGAATTTCCCAGGTGTGTCTGGTTTTCCTATGGTACAGGGTGGCACGCCATTGGCTTGGGAGCATTGGAGTGGGGGTGGGCAAGGCTCTTCCCGGGCAAATTGGATGGGGATGTGGCCACCGCCCTGGGCCATGGCCAGTGTTCCTTCGCCTTTTGGTGTCTTCTCTCCTCAGGTACCATCGGGTTGGCAGTTCCGGGAAGACGCAGATCTCTATCGATCCAGCCAGCACTGTGCGGTGGCATCGAGTGGGGAACGGAGCCGTTTGGAAGCGGATGCCGGCGTGGGGCCTGTGACTCCAGCCATCCAGCGAGGGATTGTTTCACTTGAGGGGTCACCCAGCGGTGGAGCAGGTGAGTTGGCTCAGAGCATTACCGGGGAGGTGGGGGGCGGGGGTGCTATGGCGCAAGCACATGTGGCGGTATCAGGGGAGGTAGGCAAAAAGGCCAAGAAGAAAACTAAGCACTCCTGTCGCCGGCATCGTAAATCTCGCAGAAAGCAGCAGGGGGAGGTGCGGGAGATTTGTGTTGGCGCTTTAACAAGTCGTCGTGCCCCTTTCCGGACTGCAAGTTCCGGCACGCATGCTCTATCTGCACCGGGGGACATTCCGCACTTAAGTGTGTCAAGCGGGTTGTTTTAAAGGTCACAATTGTGTAGCTAGCTACTCCCATACAAGTAGCCTTGCTGCCTTGTCGTTTCTAAAGCGTACATTGTTGTACAAGTTAGCCTCATTGTTTTAAAGGTCACCATTGTGTAGCTAGCCACTCCCATACAAGTAGCCTTGCTGCCTTGTACAGCAATGTACACTTTTAGAAGCCACAAGTTAGCCTCATTGAAGGCAAGCATTTATTGTTGTAAGAACTGTCTCCTATACCAGTACACTGTGCTGACCCACAAGTCAACATGGCCATATCCATCCTAACCCTAACCAGCTTGTACCTCCTTAGCAGCGCATTCATCAGCCCTCCCAATCCGACTGCCAACTACAACCTCATTACAACCCTTCAAAGCCGAGGAAAAAGACATCAAGACAGCTCACATTTTAAACCACCAGAAACTCATCAAAACCCACACCCACGCTTAATCCACATACCAATCCAACACTCCGCAAAACCCAAAGCGGCACAGCCCCTAGATCAGCGAAACCTGAAATGTGCCCTCATAAATGCAGGCTCAATCCGCAGAAAATGGCCAGCCATCACCGACCTTATAACCCACCTTGAACTAGACATCCTACTAGTCACTGAATCATGGCTCACGGACTCAGACGAAGTCCTCATTAACCAACTCATCCCCCCCAACTTCTCAAGCCACACCTGACAGACCTAACTGCACAGGGGGTGGCACATTCATCCTATCAAAAACAGAGCTCATGTATCAGCTGATTAAATCCAGCAGCACAACACACCTCGACACACTCACTATATCCAACAGCCACAACACCATCAACCTAATTTACAGATCACTGTCCTCCTCCCCTGAAGGCCTTGTAACTATAATTGACCTTGCCTGTAACCCTAAGAACACTCATAGGCCAAACTGGATATTGGGAGACTTTAACCTCCCAGCTCTCCAAGATACTCACTCCAAAGCCTTCCTTGAAGCACGCAACGAACTTGGCTATGATCAGATAGTTGAAACACCTACCCACCGGAAAGGAAATATACTAGACCTCATATTCAGCCCACGACCCGACATAAGCTCAAACTACAACTTCAAGCTAGATATCACCCCAGGCACATGGACCTACCACAACCTAATTAAATTCCAGATACTCATGCTTCAAGACAGCAACATGTCTAAGAGAACAGCCGAAAGTCCGCCCTCACCCATAAGACGATTCAGACCGTTCGACAAAGAGGCGGTCCTAAATGAAGTCCTTCCAAATCCCCAGCTAGACTCGCCTGACCTGGATGATCTGATGGCCACATGGAACAACAGCCTGAACTCCTATGCATGCCTACCTAACCCAACCAAGCCAACCACCCCATGCAAGTCACATAGAGGTAAGAAATCAGCACAGTGGTACTCCACAGAGCTACGGTCTTCACTACTTCTCCTTAGGAAACTGGAAAGATGGCGGCGATCCCGGTCCCCAGCCGACCAAGCAGCCTACATCACCCAGCTTAACTCACACAGAAACGCCATCTCAGTGAAAATGAAAGAACACCACTCCGAACTCCTACTCCGCTCACTAAACAAACCGCACAACCTCTTCAACTTAGTGAAGTCCATGACGAAAGAACCTTCGCCCACACAGACTACAATGATACACCCACAGGAATATGCAGATTACATACTAGCCAAAGCCAGCAACATCAGCATAGCCAAGAAACCCACTCCTGGACACAACACAAATCAACCACTTCCGCTCAACTCACTTACAACACCATCAGCCAGAGGCATCGAGGACATCATCGTAACCATCAACGCCACCACTGCCCCAAATGACCCATGTCCAGCTACCTGGATAAGATATCTGCGCAAAGAACTCAGCCTGACGCTAGCCAGGATCATGGAGCGATCCTTCTCCACAGGAATGTTCCCAGCATGTCTCAAGCAGACGTTGATCCGATCCCTTCTGAAGAACAACAAACTGGACTCCCAGAAGGTGGAGTCCTATCGACCAATCTCAAGCATCCTACTTCTAGCCAAGATTATTGAGAAGGTAGCTCAATGGCAAATCCAAGAACACATCGACTCCACCGCCCCCTTGATCCATGCCAACACGGTTTCAGGGAATCACATGGAATCGAAACACTTCTTGCCACTCTTTTTAACACATTAATCACAGGATTAACAACAACAGACAAGGATATGCCCTGATTTTCTTGGACATCTCCGTGGCCTTCGACTCTGTCAACCATGAGCAGCTCCTGACAGGTCTCCAGGAAAAAGGAATCCAGGGCTCAGCCTGGAATTGGTGCAAATCGTACCTAACAGATAGATGGCAGCAGGTACACACAGGCCCTAAGACCTCCAAGTCTTTCCAACAAAAACATGGAGTTCCCCAGGGTTCTTCACTATCTGCCCTATTATTCAATAAATATATATGCAGCCCATATGTGCCATCATCCACTCCTTCAACATCTCCTGCCTGATTTATGCGGCAGACTTACTTCTCTTCACCCCCCTTCACTGTTGATCAACCAGACTTCTCCTTACTGGTAAAATGCTTCCATGCCGTCACTGACTGGCTTAACTCACAGAGTCTCAAAATAAATTTCAGCAAGACAGAAGTGCTATTCGTCACAAGAAATCAAACCTTCATCCCTCCGGCAACATTAAAGACAAGAGATGCCGAGCTCCCGAGCTGCCCCACCATCTGCTACCTAGGAGTCACACTTGACCAGCACCTCGACCTCAAAGCTCACATAAGCAACACTGTCAAGAAAGTATACCATAAGATGAGGACAATTCGACATCTCCGACCCTTACTGCAACCAGAGGACTTCCGGACAGTATTCCAGGCATTGGTAACCCCCCACTTTGACTACGCCTACTTGATCCTTCATGGGCTCCCTAAGAACACACTTAACCCCCTACAGTTAGCTATGAACGCCGCTGCCCGATTCCTACACGGGGCCTCTAGAAGAGAGCACATCACTCCAATCCTAAAGGACCTCCACTGGCTACCAATCTACTGCTGACTCATCTACAAAGTTGCTCTCTTAACTTTCAAAGCCATTAACAAAAAAACCTCCGGCTCCTTGACAAACCTTATCCACCCCACACCCTCATCCAGAGAAAGAAGGTCCTTCGCCACCAACACACTAATAACCCCCAGTGAAGTAACAAAAATGCACTCAGGCAACAAAAAACAGAGCGTTCATGTTCTATGCACCTAACTGCTGGAACAAGCTCCCAGTGCCCATCCGCATGATCACTGACCTCGCACAATTCAGAAACGCACTAAAGCACCACCTATTTCTCCTGTACTATGCCGAGGCTAACAACACATACCTACCCGACACAACCTTACAACCCAATTTACACCCTTGCACATAGCTTGCAAGGACAACCATGTAACCATAGCCACGCAGCGACTTCCTGCCCACAATGTATATAGCCTGTATTTACCTCCCCATGGTTATTAACCCAAGTTGTATTTCCTGTTCAATGTAAGTGCGAAGCAGGCTCTTCCTGCTCTGCACAATATGTTATCTGTAAACCGCACTGATTTTAAAAAGTGAGGTATATAAAAGCATTAAATAAATAAACAAACAGACAGACATGCAATGAAGCTACAATGTAGCATATTTAAAACTAACTGGAGTAAATATTTTTTCATTCAATGTGTAATCAAACTGAAATTTGTTGCTGGAGGAAGTCGTAAAAGCTGTTAATGTAGCTGGGTTTAAAAATACTGGATATGAGTATGGCATATCTCATGTTCTTATGACATACAGCATTGCCATGGCAATGGCAATGTCCAATACCACCCAGAATCCTTTGTCCACTAAGAAAGTCCTGAATCCCTCCACAGCCAGGGAGATTGCTCTTGACTCCAGGTGGAGGAATACCCAGGAGGCCTCCCAAAAGCACCAACTGGCCAAGGATGTGTGCATCATAGCCCTTCAGAATGGCATCCAATGTGACAATCATCCAATCCGATGCTTCCAACTGCATCTCAACCATCAGATGGCAGGACGGAAACCACCACCTCAACTGCTCCGTGATCTCCTGAAGGAGAGAAAGGATCTGCTCAAACTGAAGAGGGAGATGAGAAGGTTAGCAGGTGCTTCCGCAGCAGGCCCAGAGGTACCCTGGATCATGAAACTGGATCCATGGTTGAAGCCATGAACCCAAAGACTAGGAGGTAGCCCCAGGCCCGAACAGAGTAAAAAATGCCCTGAGTGGGCTCTGAAGCATTAGAGCCTCTCCACTGTGAGGAAACAACCCAGAAATGTGCAGTAGGTATTCCAAAATCTGAGACAGAAGCAGGTTACTCTAGAGATAGTTGATCAACCCCAATCTTTCCAGCCAGTAAATTACCTGTGCTGTCTCTAAACATCTGTCCAGTGATCCTGCTATTAAATCTCTCCCCAGTTCTTCTGCCTGTGAAGGAAGTCTATATACAACACCAATGTAAATGAATGCTCCATTCCCTCTTTCCAGTTTAAACGCACAGTGCCGCCTCCTTCCTTCATAAACCCTGTAAATCTGGATCATCTAATCATGGGAAAAGGGCATATTAATATTAGCTTTCTTTTTTTTTTTTTTAACATATAGTGCCGCTCCTCCTCCCTCCTTTTTTCCTGCCCTGTCCTTCCTGAATAAATTATAGTCCAGTATAATTACACTCCAGTAATGGTTGTCCATGAACCACATCTCCGTAACCGCCACTAAATTGAAGTCAGCCTCTTCCATTAAAGCGTCAACATCTGGAAAGCACAGTTACTTACCTGTAACAGGTGATCTCTGGGAACAGCAGGAATAAGTCTTCACAAATGGTACATCGGTACCGAAGGAGCCTGCGCGGGAACGCTCCCCAGCGTCCCAAAAAAGGAAAGCTTTTGGGAGCATCCCACAGCGCCTGCGTGCTGCCTTCCTGCCTTTCCTAACCGCCTCTCTCCAGTTCGAGTTTTAAAGCTGAGACAAAGAGAGAGAGAGGAAAGGAAAGATAGAGAGATACAACTCCTTGGGGAGGTGGGTGGGTTGTGAAGACTTATTCCTGCTGTTCCCAGAGATCACCTGTTACAGGTAAGTAACTGTGCTATCTCCAGGAACAAGCAGGAATGAGTCTTCACATATGGAGACTCCCCAGCTAGAGATGCCTGGGAGATCCCCAAGGTTGTGAGACCCTGGGAAGGGCTCTACCTTCCGCCATGGATCTCAGGCATCCAACCAGGGATGGAGGGTAGGAGTTGATTAAGCATGGAACAGGTGTTTGAGAACAGCCTGACCAAACAAGGCATCCCGGCAGGAGTTCTTGTCCAAACAGTAATGGGCTGTGAAGGTATGAAACGAGGCCCAGGTGGCCGCTCGACAGATCTGGTCGATGGACACAGAATTTAGATGAGCCATAGAGGTGGCCATGGCCCTCACATTATGAGCTGTGACATGGCCCTCCAGAGAAAGGTTCTTACTCTGGTAGGCGAAAGAAATACACTGAGCAATCCAATTGGACAGTGTCCTCTTAGAGACTGGAAGTCCCAAATGAGAGGGATCAAAAGCAACAAAGATTTGAGAAGACTTTCTATGTTGCTGTGTCCTTTGTAAGTAAAAAGCAAGAGCCCTCTTACAATCCAGGGTATGAAGATTCCTCTCTGCACTTGATGCATGAGGACCGGGAAAACAAACAGGTAAATACACCTCTTGGTTAAGATGAAAAGGTGAGACCACTTTAGGCATAAAGTGTGGATTGGTCCTAAGGACTACCTTATCATGATGGAACCTTGTATAAGGTGGATTAGTCACTAAGGCCTGCAGTTCACTGATGCGGCGAGCTGAGGTGACTGCAATAAGAAAGATAACCTTCCAGGAAAGAAATTTCAAGGAGGTGGTGGCTAAGGGTTCAAAGGGTGGCTTCATGAGCTGACCAAGAACCAGATTCAAGTCCCATGCCACTGGAGGTGGTCTAATGGGAGGTTTAGTTAAAAGGAGGCCTCTCATGAATCTTGCAATAAGAGGATGAGAGGAAACAGGTTGTCCATTGAGAGGCTTGAGAAATGCTGCAATAGCACTCAAATGGACCCTTACTGAATTCGTTTTGAGGCCTGCATAGGAAAGATGCAGGAGATACTCTAGTAAAGAATTCAAAGGTATTGCTAGAGGGTTAATACCCTTCTCAGCACACCAAATGGTAAACCTTTTCCATTTAAAAGCATAGGAACGTCTAGTAGAAGGCTTTCTGGAAGCATGAAGGATATCCCTTACTTGCTGAAAAAGATGCCAATCTTGAAGGTCTAAGCCTTCAGCAACCAAGCCCTGAGATGGAGAGATTGGGGGTTTGGGTGCCACAACGTTCCCCCCTCCTGAGACAGGAGATCTGGAGCAGACCCTAAGTCCAGGGAGGGAGCTTGGGAAAGATGCAGAAGTAGAGGGTACCACACTTGGCGTGGCCAACGTGGAGCTATGAGGATCATAGTCCCTGATGCCTGGGTCCACTGGGTGGACAAAGTCCATTGAGCTGCCCTCATGTGATGGCGAGCATAAGGGACCACATGCACAGTGGATGCCATGTGGCCTAGCAGTTGTAACATCTCTCGAGCAGTTAGATGGGTTTTTAACTGAATCTGAGAGGCTAACTGCACTAAGCGTAGGCAACGGGCCTGGGAAAGATAGGTCCTTGCAGTTGTGGTATCCAGCAAGGCCCCTATGAACTCTAGAGACTTAGTAGGGGTGAGTTGGGACTTTGGAATGTTTATCACCAGTCCCAGATACTGCAGAACGCGCATTGTGCAGGCTAGGGAAGTCTGGGCCTCTGACTGGGATGAAGCTCGGATGAGCCAGTCGTCCAGATATGGGAATACGAATATTCCTAGAGTGCATAGGAAGGCAGCTATTACTGCCATGCATTTTGTGAACACTCTTGGAGCAGAGGCCAGACCAAAGGGAAGCACCCTGTATTGGTAGTGCTTTCCCTGAGGCGGGCTTTTCCATGAGGAATTTTCTGTTAGGCCTAAGGCCCAACGAAGAAAAAATACACTGAAGTGGAACGGAAAGTATCCTTTTTTTTTTTTTTTTAAAGAAAAAGAAAGAAAAGACTGGCGGTACAGGTCCGACGTCGAAGAAGGCACACGCGTGACCAAAGAAATAAAATAAAATAAAGAACTTCTTCAGCGGTGACAGGAACATGACCTGCTGGCTCCGCGGAAAAGAAGAACTGGAGAGAGGCGGTTAGGAAAGGCGGGAAGGCAGCGCGCAGGCACTGTGGGATGCTCCCAAAAGCTTTCCTTTTTTGGGACGCTGGGGAGCGTTCCCGCGCAGGCTCCGTCGGTTCCGACGTACCATATGTGAAGACTCATTCCTGCTTGTTCCTGGAGATTCGTATTTCCCATACTATGAACATTAATGCACACTGCTTTCCAGATGTTGCCCCTTTTACCCATGTAAAGCTGGTAAGAGGCCATGTGGGAAGCAAACATGGCACTCTAAGAAACTTTCCTCCCAAAGGAATCCAGAGTCTGGGCCTCCCTCCTTGGGGATGCTGAGGAGAGTAATTTGGATATTCTGGACCTCTTGAGAGTGGATTTGAAAACCAAAGAATGGTGTGGAAGCTGAAGCTTCTCAAATCCAGGAGCCTTTTGAACTCTATACATGGAGCTTATCTTTTGACTTATTGGAGGAATAGAGAGTGAGGTCTCCCACATCCTTATCTGTAACCTTTGAAGGATATGGTGCACAGGCATTGTCACTGTTTCCTTGGGGGCCATGGAATATTGGAAGACATCCTGTTTTTCTGCCTTGAGTTCCTCCTCTGACTCCAATGAAAATTATATGACCTTAGTCATATCCCTTACAAAATGGTAGAAAGTCATATCCTCAGGAGGGGATTTACACCTCTCATGAGGTTGAGAGGGATCAGGGGGGAGCTCAGACTCCGAGCACAGCTCCTTCTTCCAGAGATGGGCACGCACTGTCACAGCTGAGGCAAGGGTTCCTACCCTAGGGAGCCCAAAGACTGACCTAGCTCACCCTGGGGCTGAGGGTACAGTCGACAAAGGCCATTAGGGCCCCTAGGGCCCAGGCGTTCTTTCCATGTTACCTTATAAACTGCTGCATATGATGAGGTAGAGCAATGAATGCAGCAGGACTCCAGATATCCTCCAGAAAGTAAAAAGGCAGGGTCTGCTAACCTCGCCCAAAAGCAGGATCTACTATATGCAGAGTCGCCAGAGTCCTAGGAGGGCAGAAAGAGGCCCTTCTGCAAAGTAACTGAGTAGTTTCAGAGACCGCATCTTGCAAAGGATATAAAAAGACTTGAAATGGTTCAGAGACAGGTGACCAAAAGGATATGAAGTCGGCACCAGAAGGTGTATGAGAAGAGAAGTGAAGACCTAAATATATATACCCTAGAGGAGAAGGGGGATGGGAGATATCAATGTTTAAATACTTAAAAAGTATTGTATTAATGAACAAAATTAACCCTTTTCAAAGACGATGAAATTGTAGAACAAGAGGACATGAAATGAAGCTGCAAGGAGAAACTTAAAAGGATGGTGGATGCCTGGATGCCCTCCCAATGGAGATGGTGGGACACAAAGTGGCAGAATTCAAAAGGCATGGAATAGACATGGAGAATCCTTATATGGCAAGAGGATATTACCCAAGCAAATGTAAATAGAGGGGGTAACCTACACAGTGGCAGATACCACCTTCAACAAAGGCAGGGGGGGGGGGGGTGAAACTTGCATGGAGTGGCAAGTAGAAGAACTCTACATCTCTAGCCAGCTTACAGAGCAGACTAGATGGACCATAAAGATTTTTATCTGCCATACAAGTAATCAGTTCATTGCAAACGATGGAAACAAACTTTCCTCAAGAGTTCACACAAAACACATTCAATAAGAATAAAACACCCTCAGTTCTACAAACCAATTGTCATTTAATGCTTAAGGCATCATTCCTGGAAGAATTAAAAAAAAATAAGTAAAATAAATAGAAAGTTTTTTCTATATATAAAAAAGAGCATTTAGGTAGCAAGGTTTTTCTGACCAGTGATGGTTGATGTGCAAACCAGGAATGATACCTTGAGCATTAAATGACCATTGGTTTGTAGGACTGAGGGCTTTACCCCTCTTATTAAATGTGTTATGTGAGAACTTGAAGAAAGCTCGTTTCCATCGTTTGCGATGAAATGATTACTTGTTTAGGTGGATTTGCAGATTTGTAGCTATTTTGGATCTTTATCTGCCGCAATTTACTATCTTACCATGACAACCACAAAAGATAATTTGGAGGAAAAAGGGTGAAGCATTTAAACACCATCTTCCCAACCATTAACCATTATGCTTTGTGGCTGTGTAGCAGATAGTGGCACAGGAAATATTATGTAGGTGGAAGGAGGAAAGGATTCAACTAAACATCAGCATATTCTAACGGCTAATCTCCCACAATGTAGAAACTGAAAACGACTGGATATTTTAGCAAGACAACAATCCAACACACACCTCAATCAAGCATGAAGGAAAATTAAGGTTTTGGAACGACTCACAACCTCCATGCTTGAAAGTTATTGAAAATCTGTGGAAAAATCTCAAATATGCAATTCAGGCAAGGAAACCTGCGATGAACGCGGCAGCCCGAATACTCTGTGGCCTATCTAGAAGGACCCACATCACCCCCTATCCTCAAGGACCTCCACTGGCTTCCTATAAACTGCAGGTTCACATACAAGGCACTACTCCTAGCCTTCAAAGCAATCAACTTGATTTCCCCCTCATCCCTCACTGTTCTCCTTATATCCACCCCCAACAACAGGTCAAGAAGGGCTGTAGCCGCCAATACGTTAATCATCCCTAAGGAATCTACAAGATGTACACAAACAACCAGGAACAGAACTTTCGCTTTCTATGCCCCAAGATGCTGGAATAACCTCCCCCCACACATCAGATCAATCAAAGACCTAATACAATTTAGGAAAGCCCTTAAACATCACTTGTTTACTTTACACTTCACACAGCCAAACACAACACAACCATGTCCCACATCTCAACTCACTCAGGCCATACCCAACTCACCTACAGCTGACTTAAATGAGCCAAACATCTGAATCATTAATTATGTACCTTAATCATCGGCTGTCAATCCACAATGTTGATCCTGCTTGAGCATAATGTATAACCTGTAAATAGTTACCCTTACCACAGCTTGAGTGGTTGGTTATGTAAATAGTTCACTAGTTACAGCTCCAAGTTATAAGATCCTGTTCACTGTATGTGCAAGGCTGTTCCCTTTGTCTTTGCAGAATTTGTTATTTGTAAACCGCACTGATATTGAAGAGAGCGGTATAGAAAAACTGTTAAATAAATAAATATTTCCGAGTTAGGAGAGTTCTGCACAGAATAATGAGAAATTTTTCAGAAAGCAAAAATAGAAGAATTCTCATCTGGTTACAGGAAGCGTTTCTTATTGGAATATGTAAAAAAACTGCATTAGTATTTGCAGAAAGATGCCATGTTTCATTTTGTACCACTTAGAACTTGTGTCAGTTTCTGTACTTAGGGGGTCATTCCGAGACACGAATAGCGGGGATGGATGTCCCATTGAGACTTCCATCCCCGCTATTCGTTCCCCCTCCTGACCCCGTCTAACTTCCCCGCTCGTTGTACAGGGAAGTTATATGGGGGCAGGGAAGGGGCAGATCAGGCAGCATTAGGGTGGGTGGTGGGCATTCATCGGCCCTGGATGTACAGGGCCGATTCCAGTGTCGGCCCTGTACGTCTGGGGCTGACGGCTTGGATGGGGAACTTATTCCATCTCGGAGGTGGAATAAGTTCCCCAGTTGGGCGCATCTGGCAGGCCTATGGCTGGGAAGGGGCAGAGGAGCTTCCCCACAGTTCGACCCTGACCTTATGAGGCCAGATCAAGGGTCGGGCTGTGGGGAAAGCACCTTTGCAGCTGGCGGCCGGGGATCGTGGCTTTACAATGGAGCCACAGTGCCATGGCAACCGGACACCATGGTGCCGCGGCTCCATTGTAAAACCCAGACTGAGTTAGTCGGGCAAGGCCTGTACATGCCAGCCGGGCTGAATCACGGTCCCAGACTGCATGTACAGGCCTGTTCGCGATTCTGATCCCAAAGGGCTAGATGTGCCCCGCGGGATCAGAATCGTGACTCCCTCTGTATGTCTGATTCCGACCAGATGCACAGAGGGCCGTAACGCACACTACAGTTTTGGGCCCTTAGTGATCAACTGAAAAATACAATTTGACCAGGGTGCCTAAAATTTTGCACACAATTGGACAAAAATCCCCACTCATGTCCCTGGCTATATCTTACATTTCTAATAAATTTAGGCAGGTACTACAACCTTTGATTCTCAGGCCAACAGGTGCTGGTGATGCTGCAGAAGCAGATAGGAGAGAAAGGGGGAGCCCAACCATAACTCAAGTAATGCCTTCAGTTGGCTCAAGGGTCACATCTACCAGGTTCCAGAGGACATGGTAGTCCATTGCCTCTAAGGCAGAAGACTTAACCACAATGACTGAAATATATGGGAGGGGGAGATGGCAAAGAGGGGGAACACTGGAAAGCCAAGATGAAGCTGCTGGACATAAACATAACATTTTAACATACACACATACAGACTGGATCATTTAATCATGGGAAAAAAGCATTGCTTATAGAATAAAAACCTGATCTATTATCTTGATTTGTGGAGTGCATAGAAGTGTACATAGCACTGCTCAGAGATAAAGGACAATCCTGACTTTTTTGCGCTTACATTTTAGCCAAGAGAGAGACAAGACATCAAAACAAATAAGAGGCTTGGAGTTAAGATGGGAAGTCCATAATTGGAAGAATGCAAAATAGTTGGCCTCTGTGCGATCAAGGAAGGAGCACCTTTTCATTAAGTAAAGCAGTAAAGAATGAAGTATCTTGGGGGGGGGGGTTTGTTTTTGTTTTTTTAAACATAGCACTCTTCAATTGATAGAGCAGCAAACTCAGATGAAACCGCTTCTGGCCAGGTATTATAGCATCTTCTGGTTGGATCTTACATTTGCCTCTATTTTTCTTATCAAGACAGTGTCTTCTATTCATAAAAAAACAAGCCAATTTGATTTGATATCATCTAGATGGTATACTGAGCAAGCTTTTCAATCATAAATCACAGTATGGAAACTGGCTCTTTGGACCATGCTCCAGAAACCCTCCCTGAACCTGCTGGTCCTGGCTCATTACCGCTCATCAAACTTTTTGTTTATGCCAAACTTAGGGAAAATATTGTGGAATCACATCGAAAAAAACCAACATCTTACACCTGCGACAGTCTGGTTTCCACCCTGGCCACGGCAATGAAACCATACTAGGAGCACTGCTGACCTTCATAGCAACTTGTACAGAAGTCAGATTATAGTAAATGTATCACTTAACCTTTCAGCAGCCTTTGATTTAGTGGATCACTACTTAATGATGTCTCACTCAGTCTGTACTGGATTCACTATATCTACCTCACATAACTTAATATTTGGAGTTCCATGGGGCTCCATACTGGCACACTTTTTAAACATTTTCTTAAGCCCGTTAATACTAATACAAAACTCTAGCCTCAATGTCATCTGCAGATTTGTCACAACTAAACTCGTTTGTTGAGGCTAGTGTAATGACTGGTAGAATTCAAGCCTAAATTGAATTCTTTCAAGACCATGGCTACATAGGTAACAAAGAATTACACCTGGGACATTCCCATTCCGATGGATAAGAAACTGGTTGAGAAGAAACCAGACAGAGATAAGAGAAAAACACCAGAATGGCATTGATAATGGAGGTGTCTGTTCTAAGTGATTATTCTGTGAATCGCATGGAGAGGCAGAAGATCCTAAAGTACCAAGAAATGCTGTCAGAGACCAAGAAAATGTGGCAGAATGATACAGAAATATCTCTCATTGTATTGGGAGCTACAGGCAATACAATAAAGAATTTCTAAGCACATCTTGACAAATTACCCATACTTGTTACATAACACGAACTCCAGAAGGAAGTGTTCTTTGGCACGTTGCAAATACTATGCCAAGCATTAGCAGTAAATTTGAGATGGAGATCAAACTCCACATACAGAAATTGTCTCAACCCATATCATCAAAAAATAACTTTTTAAATATTTTATATAAAGTATAAATCTATTCATTAAGCTAAATTTATAAAATGTATCAATTAGTCTTTAATTCAAAAAGCTGCATGCGGTATGATATAGGCTTCACCCCTTCTTTAATTTCAACCACCGCATATGATATATGGAAAGCTTCACTCTCCACTGTCTAAGCCAAATGCCATTCACAAAGAGTCAGCCCAACCCATAAGGCATCGTCTTAAAAACAAAACAGAGCAATAGGGCAATCCCAAGAGCAATAAGCAAACTATTTAACCAGCATACTGCACTTATCTTTCTAGTGTCCATCATCCACTTCCAAGACCATCTGGCCTAAGACTGCCCAACAAATGTCTTTGTTTCTCCCATGTAGAGTTTCTTAAGAACATAAGATATGCCATACTGGGTCAGACCAAGGTCCATCAAGCCCAGTATCCTGTTTCCAACAGTGGCCAATCTAGGTCATAAGTACTTAGCAGTCTCCCCAAAAGACACAGGTTCCTCAATGCTTGTATTGGGTCAAGCAGTGATATCCTGGGTCCCTTTTAATAATGGTTTATGGACCTTTCCTCTAGGAACTTGTCCAAACCTTTTTTAAACCCAGCTACACTAGCAGCTTTTACTACATCCTCTGGTAAAAAGTTCCAGAGTTTGATTACACGTTGAGTAAAAAAATATTTTCTCTTATTAGTCTTAAATAGGTTATCCTGTAGCTTCATTGCATGTCTTCAGGGGCATTATTTTATTTTATTTATTTTTATTTATTTAAAGGGTATTTCTATCCTGCCTTATCCTTCAATCAAGGCGGTGAGCACAGGAAACGATCATTCGAAGTGTTGTGTGTGTCAGTTGAGCATATGTACAGTGTGGGTGCGTGTGTGCGAGTGTGTTGATTAGAGTGGGCTATTTACAGTGTGCGCTATGTACAGTATATACATGGGTTTCTGGGTCCGGTCCTGGTTGTTTCTGTCAGCTGTTATTGAGACCAGATTGGATCCAGTTGTAGAGTAAGGTTAAGCGTTTGGGCCGTAGTGTTCTGTGAAGAGTACCGTCTTCAGGTGCTTTCGGAAGTCCTTCAGATCGTCAGTTGATCGTAAGTCGTGAGGGAGTGAGTTCCATATTGATGGGGCCGCCAAGGAGAGTGCCCTTTGTGTGGTGGACTTGCATGCTTTTGTGTAGTTGTTTGGGGTTCTGAGTGTGTCTGTTGTGGCTTTTCTTCTTGGTCTGTTGCTGGTGTTAGGGAGTATGAGGGCTTGGAGGCAGAGTGCTGATCTCTTGTGTCTGATTCTGAATATGTTTAAGGTCATTTTGTATTTGATGCGTTGGCTGATTGGGAGCCAGTGGAGGTCTTTGAGGATGGTGATGGTCTTTGAGGGGGTGATGTGTGCTTGGGTTGTGGAACCGGTGATTATCCTGGCTGCTGTGTTTTGGGCCATTTGAAGTGGTTTGAGTGATTGCTTTGGTATTCCGTTGTAGATCGGGTTGCAGAAGTCCAGTATGGGAGTTATGAGCGCTTGGCAGACTGTGCGGAAGTGTTCATGGGAGAGTAGAGGCTTGAGGCGTCTGATTATTTTCATTTTGTAGTATGCGTTTTTGGTGGTCTTTTTGATGTGTGATTGTAGGTTCAGCTCTTTGTCAAGGGTTATTCCGAGGTATTTCACTTCGTCCTTTAGTGGAATTGTCGTGTTGTTGGTTGTGATGTATGTTGGGGGGATGAAGTCGGTGTTTCGTGTGATGATGAGTGCTTCTGTCTTGTAGTTGATGGCTAGGTTGTTGTGTGTAAGCCAAGTGGACATGTTGTCGAGACAGTTTGCTATCTTGTTGTAGTCGGGGCTGTTGAGGTTGATAGGCGTGTAGATCATGATGTCATCTGCGTAGATTGTGTAGTTTATTTCGTGGGCGGATATGATGTCGCAGATCGGTTGTATGTATAGGTTGAATAATAGTGAGGATAGCGCGGATCCTTGTGGTACTCCTTGCTTGATCTTCATGGGTTGTGATGTTTTGGTTCCGATTTTGACTTGGAACTGCCTGTCTGTTAAGTATAAGTTGAACCAATTTAGGACGGTGCCGGTTATTCCAATGTTCTGTAGTCTGGTTAGGAGGATACTGTGGTCCACTGTGTCGAAGGCCGCTGATATGTCTATGAAGATCATTAGAGTTCCTTGGTTGTAGTTGTCTATGGTCTGGATGACGTCATTGAATAGGTATTAACAAATTTCAAATGTTAGAAGCCTTCCTTTTGAAATTGATTATGCCCTGAAGAAGCCCTACACGGGAGAAACGAAGAAATTAAAGAAGGGGTGACGTCTGTATCATACTGCATGCGGTTATTTGAACTAAAGACTAATTGATACATTTTATAAATTTAGTAGCTTAATGGATAGATTTGTACTTTACATACACAATATTAAAAAAGTACTTTTTTTGATGTTGTGGGATGAGACAAATCTGTTCATTTAATAAATTAGGGGAGATTTTTGAAGACCAGTGATGTGTGAGATAAGATTTCCCCTATGGTAAGTTGTTTTGCCACAGAGGAAGCTCTAGTCGTATGGAGGGTTTTTCTCTCCCCCTTTAATGAATATATTTGGTATTTGGTTTGATCATTGGTTTCTGTGAGTATTTTGATGTATTTTGTATCCACTTAGGGTTAAGTGAAGATGTGGGAAGAGTCTATCTATTAACTATGGGGTTCTTTGGGGTTGGTTGTTATACAGTGCCTTGCAAAAGTGTTCATCCCCTTGTTTTTTGTCTTGTTTTGTTGCATTATGTACAACCTGGAATGAAAATGGAGGTTCATTTGGATGTTAGGTAATGGACCTAATATAGTCCAAACTGGTAAAGTGAAATGACAATAAAATATCTTGTATATATAAAAAAACAAGAAAAAACTGAAAAGTTGTGAGTGCATATGTATTCATCCCTTTTGCTATGAAACCCCTAAATAAGATCTGGCCCAACCAATTAACCTCAGAAGTCACATAATTAGTTGATTATGTGACACTTACTGAACACAAGTGGACCCTAATCTGTCACATGATGCCTCTATACCTGTTCTGAAAGGCCCCTGACTCTGCAACACACTGCAATGCAATGTGTGCCTTTGAGTCAGTCCTGACTCCTGGTGACCCAGAAGCTCCTGGGTTTTCTTGGCAGTGTCACCGGAAGTAGATTGCCAGGCCTTTCTTCCGAGGCAATGGAGGGTTAAGTGACTTGCCCAAGGCCACAAGGAGTGCTAGTGGGAATTGAACCCTGGTTGCTTGGTTACCAAGCCAGTGATCTAACCACTAGGAGCAAGCAATATGAAGACCAAGGAGCATTCCAAGCAGGTCGGAGACAAAGTTGTGGAGACATATAGATCAGGGCTGCATTATAAAAAAATATCCCAAATTCTGAATATCCCACGGAGCACCATTAAATCCATTATAACAAAATAGAAAGAATATGGCACCACTACAAACCTAACAAGAAAAGGCCGCCCACCAAAACTCACAGACTGGGCAAGGAGGGCATTAATCAGACTGGGATTAAGGATAACACTGAAGGAGCTGCAAAGATCCACAGAGGAGATGGGAGTTTCTGCCCATGGGACCACGTTAAGCCATACACTCCACAGAGTGGGTCTTTATGGAAGAGTGGCCAAAAAAATGCATTGCTTAAAGAAAAATAAGAAAACACATTTGGAGTTTGTACCACAGCATGTGGTGGACCCCCCAAACACATGGAAGGTGGTTTTCTGGTCAGATGAGATGAAAATTGAACTTTTTGGCCATTATGGGAAACACCATGTATGGCGCAAATCCAACACTTCCCATTACACTGAGAACACCATTCCCACAGTGAAACATGGTGGTGGCAGCATCATGCTGTGGGGATGTTTTTCATTGGCAGGGACAGGAAAACTGGTCTGGTATGAAGGAACGATGGATGGCACTAAACACAGGGCAATTCTTGAGAAAAACTTGTTTCAGTCTGCCAGAGATTTGAGACTGGGACAAAGGTTCACCCTATACATACTGCTAAAGCTGGTTTAAAGGGAAACATTTAAATGTCTTGGAATGGCCTAGTCAAAACCCAGACCTCAATCCAATTGAGAATCTGTGGCACTACTTTAAGATTGCTGTACACCAATGCAACCGATCTAACTTGGAATTGGAGCAGTTTTGCCTTAAGGAATGGGTGAAAATTGCAGTGGCTAGATGTGCTAAGCTAATAGAGACATACCCCAAGAGACTTGGAGCTATAATTCCAGCAAAGGTTGGCTCTACAATGTATTGACTTTGGGGGTGAATACATATGCACACTCCTGCTTTCATTTTTTTAGTCTTGTTTGTGTCACAATAAAGGATATTTTGCACCTTCAAAGTCATGAACATGTGTATATTATATGACGCTAACCCCCAAAACGCCATTTTAAATTCCAGGTTGTAATGTGACAAAACAGGACAAACAGAGGGGATGAATACTTTTGCAATGCACTTAGTGCAGTGATGTCTGTGTGATTATAGCAAAACTAACCAATTTGGAGAAACTGCCCCCAGTTATCTCTCTCCATTAACAGGTGCTCGTTGCTCATATTGATTCTTTTAGAAACCTTGGGGGTCATTATTGATCCAAACTTTCCTTAGAGAAACAGGTTCTCTTACTGGTGCGGAATACATTTCCTGAGTTTCATCAGCTCCATGTTTTTCATCCACTTTTGGACATGCCTTCTCTTCATACTCCGACCCATGCATTAATTACTTTGTGACTGGACTACTGTAATATCATTTATGCTAGTCTTCCATCCATTCTACTCAAATATCTCCAAACCGAAGTACTGCCTTAAGAATGCTAGCCAAATCATGTAAATTTATTTAACTACTTTTATATACCATCTTATCAGAATGCCAAGGTGGTTTACATATTAACAAGAACATTGAAGTTACGCATGAACAAATAGGAACAAACTAAATTAAGGAAAATCTTCATATTGCTGGAGAATCAACGTGGATGAGTGGGAAAGGGGGGGGGGGGGAGAGAGGGGCAGAACCAGGGAATGTGACGGAGTAAATTATACAGTGTGCTCAGAACAGCTACCTGGAGGGTAGAGGTCTGTGTACTTCATGGTAGGAAGAGAACTAGTTCTCTCTACCAAAATGCTCGACGAACAAGTGAGCTTTCAGTCTCTTGCAGAAGTCGTAAGCTCTGAGGGAGCGTGTTCCATATGCTTGGGGCATATAACAAAAAGGCTCAATTCGAGACGCTCGGTTGCTCTTCACTTTTGCTGTCAGGATGGTGAAGGAATTTTGTAAGTTACTTCTTTTCTCTGTCTGCTGTCTTGCATCATAAAGACTGTAGGTATACTGAAGAAAGACTATGTGAGATTTTGAAAATAGTAAGCCAGGCCTTATATTTTGTGCGGCTCACTATGGGGAGCTAACGCATGTATCTGAGAACTGGGGTTATATGACCTGTTCAGGCTACCCCATAAAGGATTCGGGCAGAGGTGTTTTGTGTCATTGGTAACAGGTGAATCATGTAATCTAATAGTCCTTGTAGGATGATATTGCAATAATCCCAGTGTGGACAGACTAGGGCTTGAAAAACTGTGCGCAAGTCCTGTTTTTATTTTGTGGTAGATGTGTTTGATAGCGTTGCTGATATGAGGTTGACAGGTTAGCTGCTGATAGAGGGTTATTCCCAAGTAACGCACAATCAATTTCACTTTTAGCTGTGCTCCTAGGATTCTTGTTGATGTTTGTGGGTCAAAGTTTGAGTATCTTGTAATATGGAGCCCCTGTTTTCTCATAGTTCACAAGCAGATGATATTCTGATAACCATTGGGTGATTAATGTAAGGTACTTTATTAGTGAGGCTGCTTTGCACATGACGTGGTTCCAATTGTCAATGTCTTCTGATTGCTGTGCTATCTGGAGAACAACTTTAATAACTCATTCTTATCTAAGCATCAGAAACTCCTTTTAGCAGGGTAGGGTGTGTGTATGTGTGTGGGTGTTTAGAAGAAGATGGAACGTGATTGTTTTATGGTCTGACCAAGGAACTGGGGATATGATAGGGGGAAGGAATGTGGTTATTTGTGAGCATGTGCTCAGGAGCTAATGTGAGATTCAGGATAACTCATTTTTCATGAATTGGTTTGTTGATGATCTGGGTGTATTCCAGTGCATCCATAGCTTCAGTGAAGGATTTGGACAGCCTAGGTCTGGAGGAAGGGAGAGTCAGGTCACATAGTAACAGTCACTGCTTTTTCCTGTAGGAGAGGTCACAGATCATCTACAGGAGGGATGATAATTCATCAGTGGGTGCAGCTGAGGGATCTGTAAGCTAGGCAGAGCATAATGTGCTTATTTAAGATGAGGATGTTCATTCCTCCTCCTAAGATGGTGGTAATGTTGGGAATTTGAGGTGGCCCCAGGCTAAAATAAAGATGCCTCTGCGGTTAGACCTGGGACAGTTGAAAAGACTAAAATCCAATGATAGGAGCTGATTTATTAGCACATTGTCAGTGTACCATAACATTGTCATTGTGGTCTTAGAGATAATCAGGACAATACATGGACCCTGTTGCAAGCGAGCAGGCATTGAGGTAGACACATTTTGCGCTATAAGATGAATCACATGGTTGTTGAGGTGGGCTCTTATGAATTAATGGGGCTCTATTTTAATGAGATTCCAGGAACATCTGGCCCTTGCTTTGGATGGGGAAGTGGTTATATCATAGTGGGTATTGTGATGTATGACTGGAATGAGCGTTGAGCTGAAAATTAAGGATTCTGTGCGTATAATCAGTAATGAGATGTATAGAATGTTTATTAAGAACACTGCAGTGGCCATGATTGATTCGGTAGGGTTTCCAAGCATAATTCCAGAATTTGGGTAGAAGATGATATTTCTTAGATTATCTCTGTAGGATGACAGAAATAGATGAATACTGTATGTACTTTTATCTCAATGATCTAGAGTTGCATGGATAGAACTGTTGTGGAGGCAAATCTGGTTTATGTAGCACATGAGACTTGAGTGTGATCACGATAGGATATAGCGGGCTCTGTTACGGGTGGCTCTCTTACCTTGCCTTGCTTTCTCCAAATTACTGAGAAGATCAGATTGCAGTCTCATCGTATGGGCGCGGATGATGGATTATGCCTATGCGATGCTACAAATAGTGCGTATAAGGCTCATTGTTGATGGAAGAATCACTCCAGTCCACTCCAAGGGCCACATATAAGGGCCCTTTGGCATGGCCCTTAAGCATGCCTGAGACTTGCAGCTTTAATGTGGTCAATGGAAGCTGCACGTGAAGTCATCTTTGGGGCGGAGCTCACTGTCTTGTGAGACATTTGACCAGTTTCTCCTCTATTAATGCAATATCATTGGTTACAGATATTTTCGTATTCAATTCAAGATCTTAGTTTTTGCACAGAGGTTTTTATATAGATACACCATCTTATCTTGCTTCTCTAATTATCCCTCGTACTCCTGAGCGGGTCTTGGATCTCTACATGACAAACATTCTCGAACCACTATCTTGTGCCCATTTGGATCCACTAGATCTCTGGCATTTTTCTTCACAGTTTGTTCTTTGTGGAAAAACCTCCCCTCAGCCCTGCACACATAACTGGTCTATAAGAACTTTTGAACTGCCCTCAAGATGCATCTTCTCTGTGGTTTTGGCAACCAGTAGTAGGAAAGACTATCCTACAGGCATGTTAACTGTCTCCTTTCTTCATCGGTCCTGTTTTTTGAAATGGCATTCCTTTCTTTATTGTATTGATTTTAAATGATCTAAACCGCTTTGCACATGGTAAAGGTGGTATATTAAGACTGATATTAAAACAATATCTCATATAATATATATATCAAAAATCTGTATGTTTATAGCACAAAATTACTAGTGTGTTGTAAAAATACATGCTATTGCCATTATCAAAAACCATATAACACATACCAATGTCACTTTAATACAATAACTTGAGAGTTATCCAGCTGAATGCAGCTTTGATTATGATTATGGTAGAGATATAAATACAATGAAAATTAAATTCGAACAATTAGTAGAGATAGTTGAGAATAATTAATGAAACCTTTGGGTTATTGTAAAGTGGTTAACTGTGTGGAAACGTATGTGAAACTTAGATGTATGTATTGGTTGTGGCAAGGTCAGCTATCCTGAGAGTGGGGGAGGTGAGAAGCATAATGAATTCACCCTAGTTAAGGGTCCCCTTCTAGGAGTGCAGGGAGAGAAAGCCACAGCCAGGTTTCAAAGACAGAAAACCCCCAGCTGGAACAGGTTTCAGCCAATGACTGATAAAGTAAGAAAGAGGGATTGCAAGCACGAGGACCAAAGCCCTTACTTTAACAAGTGCACTGATTATTCTAATATCAGAAGACAGGGGGATTACCAACACCTGGGAAAGAAAGAGGTGGGGTTAGAACCCTGGAGGTATAAGCCTGGGTTAGATTATGCAGAGAGAGAGAGAGAGACGAGAAGGAGAGCAGCTGAGACAGAAGCAGAGAGGATGAGTTGATTCTTGGAGAAGAGCTGAGCTACCCAGAGCTGAGAGAGCTGAATTCCCTGCAACAGGTTGGCAGCAGAGGTGGGGACCAGGAAGTGGAGAAGCTTTCAGACCACCAGAGAGATTGTCAGCTGAGCAGTCTGACTAGGTCGGTGAGTCAGAACCCATGCAGTTGGGAGAACCAGTGTCAGAGTTGGGGGAAGAAGATTGCTTTATGGATTGCTCTCTATGCCAAGCTCTAGACAGTGGTCTTGAGGAAAAGCTAGCCCTGAAAGTAGTAATTCTCCTTGGAAGTTAACCATATGGCACAAGCAGTGTGGGGGTAAATTCCTGTCTGTTTTAAAAGGGAAATTTACTGCAACGTAAGCCTGATCAGGAAGTTCTGATTCATGCTTGTTTGTCACCTGTGTTTGAACTGTGCAACAGCAAGAAAAGCCAAGTTATTTTATTGTTTGTATTTATTTATTTACATTCTCTTATATACCGCGCTATTCTACATCAGAGCGGTTTACATTGAACAAACTGAAATTACATTGAACAGGGCATTATAACTTGGAGATAACTATTTTACAGGGAACATGGGCTATGGAGGGTTAAGTGGCTTGCCCAAGACCACAAGGAGTACCTGTGGGACTAGAAACCACAGTCCTTCCGGCCCAAGGTTGCTGTCCTCTAGTGGGATTTGAACCCCCGACCTTCCGGCCTGAAGTACCTTGCCCCAACCACTAGGCCACTCATCCTTAGCTGCTATAAGAGTTTTTGCTTGCTCCTCTCCTTTATGAAAAGCCTGCTAAGAGTTGTGATAACAGCTTGGAATGTTTGTTTTGTTCTAAGTTTGGTTTCACGTAGAAATGCAGCCTAGAGAGGTTTTTGAGGCTGGCAGAAACCAAACTGCTGTGGAAGAATTAAGCTTGAATTTTTCTTTATGCTCTGATTAACAAGGACTAAAAAGGAAAGTAGCAGCCTAGTTTCTAAAGGCAATTGCTTCTGCAAGTAAGAGGACTTTAAAAGCCATTTCCGAGTTCTTTTGGTTTATTTGCCAGTATTTTCTGTACCTTAAGCAAATCCTACAATTATAATCCTGTAAATGATACCTTGAACCTGCTGTATTTTGTGTTATGGAAATAAACTTTCTGTTACAAGCCTTACCCTCGGTTACCTCAACTACAAACCTTCTACTTAAAGCACCAACATATTTTAGCAGTACTACACTTCCCAGAAGCCAACACGAAGAAATAGGCTGCTAGGAGCTGATAGAAGAAGGAATCCTCAACCACCACGCCCCTCGACCACTAAAGGCAAGTGGCTTCGGGCGTTGTGCTTGTGACATGGTATATCATTATTTCATAAATAGGTAACATTGTGACAGTTGTCAAGGTACTGCTACCACCGTCCCTATTAGGCGGTTGCCTAGGGGCGTGAGGTGCTGGTTGCCTTTATAAAGAATAGTCTGTAGCCGTGTGTTAAAGGCAAAATATAATGAGGTTTTATTCCCCTTCCCTTGTGGATTTCTGTTTTTCTCATACAGCAACAAAGAACTTAAACAAAACTGTTTCTTCACAGCAAAATAAAATGTACCTTTTTCCAAACAGGTATAACAAGGCTCTTGCTTCCTTAATTAACAAAGAGACGTAATCTCATCCGAGATACATAGCGTGCAATCCATAGCACTGGAATCAATGTCCTGGTTAGTGTTTTCCCATTGCATTTGCTCACCGTCAGAAACTGTAAATGGGTAACATTCACCACAGCTATTATTTAAACAACTCTCTCGAGAGCCAGCAGTTCTTAGGGCAGGAAACTGTTCTGCATAAGGAGGGTCCTGGAGACCTGTACTGGAGCCTGTTTCTCTGAGGCTTCCCCTTTCTCTCCACCAAGGATTATCCTCCCAAGTATTAGCTTTTACTTCCTAGCCGCACCCACCTCTTGCCCTCTAGAGAAATGGGTGTACTTAGCTTTGCTTCTGGGGTGGCTGGCTTCCACTCCTTCCTCTGTAAACCAGGCTCCTTTATTTGGGCTGTAGCCTGCTTTTCCCCGAGAGTTCCACTCAGCAGTTATCTGGTCTGGGCTGTAGTTACTTCCAGGAAAGGTCTCCCTTCTACTGCTACTTGCTGTCGGGCCCCAGCCGGTGCTTCCTGGACCCAGCAAGCTCTCCTGCTTGTGACCTCTGCCCTCCAGCTGCTTACTCACTCTCCACGGGACGATGCCCCCTCTGGCTTGGGAGACTTGTGCACGAGCACTTCCAGCTCTCTCTGTGTCAGCTGCTCTTCCCTTTGCTGCACCTCCCTTTGCGGCTCCTCCCTTGGCTGCACCTTCCTTGGCTGCACCTCCCTTTGCGGCTGCACCTTCCTTGGCTGCACCTTCCTTGGCTGCACCTCCCTTTGCGGCTCCTCCCTTGGCTGCACCTTCCTTGGCTGCACCTCCCCCTACTGGGATTTCCCAGCCACTTTTATCCTCCTGGCTCCTGCACGTTGTACATGCTTCCTTGCCTAGGTGGACGTGATTAGCTTTCTGGCTTTCTACTGCGTCACATCCAGTGTAGGGAAAGTTTGTTCTATTATTCTCTGGCTCCTTATAACCTGAATATGCTTTCTGCCCAGGTGACTGTAAGGTAAGCTCTTCCTTTTCTCCTGTATCCATGGGTTCTGTGCTGGCCACTGTATCACACATTGTGATGTTGTATTTATTGTATGTAAAGTGACATTGGTATGCGTTATATGGATTTTGATAATGGTAATAAAATGTATTTTTACAACACACTAGTAATTTTGTGCTATAAACATACAGGTTTTTGATATATATATTATATGAGATATTGTTTTCGTATTTTGAATTAGTCCAATATAAAAGAAATTTTTTTTTGCATTGTGGTTTGTTTGATTGATTGTTTTGCAAAATAGTGGTGATAATTTATATGAAGACTGATATTAAACCATAAACTCAAATCTTGGCTAGGTAATGTCCTCCCTACCTCTTGGTCACAGATTTAATTTTTGCAGATTCTCCAAATTAGAATGGTACGTGTCTTCATATTAATTCCCCTATTAATCTACTTTTCTCTGTACAAGCGCCCTCTCAGAAGCTATCCCACAGCCAGGGAAAAATATTTATTTTACTTATTTAAAAATACTTCTAAATCTGCCATATAGCCCATAGCTTCCAAGGCAGAGTTCAATCTAAAACCACAGAAATTTAACATACTAAAACCCTTACGTCCTCCAAACATCCTACCCGACTGCCTGCCTGCCTGCCACATGCCTACCCTTCTGCCTTCTCTACCCAAACTGAGGAGACAGAAAAAGGTTTTCAGGGCCTTTGGAAAAGCCAACAAATCTTCCTCCTGCCACAAAACAAACAAAACAAATAGTAACCTCTCTACCAAAGTGGCGCAGCCACAGCAAAGCCCCTCTCGCCATTTCTTCAATTGTACCCAGTGAGTGCCGGGAACAATTAAACAGTGGCCTTGACTCGAATACAATGGCTGGCCCGACTGGTACCATTTCAACACCTCTACCAAAAAGCCCAGACCATGCTCTCTAAATGTCTTAAAGGTCACCAAAATAAGTTTAAACATACATTGTCACTCAACTTGGAGCCAGTGGAGTTGACCCAAGACATCTGCCACAGACTTCCTGTGACAGTGGCCCAAAATTATATGAGCAGCCGCATTTTGTGCCATATGCAACTTTCACAGAAGGTACTTAGGCAGCCCCACAATCATAATCCAATTCGGACACAGTACCAAGGCCTGGATCAGCAAGCGCAATTTCCCTGCGTGCAAAAAGCATAGTTACTCACCTGGGGACAGCAGGAATCAGTCCTCACATATGGGTGATGTCAGCACCGACCGAGCCCTTGTGGAAGCATCCCCCCAGCTTTCAAAGAAAGCCTTTGGGAGATACTATCACGCATGCATGGTCCTTTTCCCGCCCAAGGGTGCCTTCTTGCTCAGTCAGATGACATAACTAAAAGATGGCAAAAATAAAAGATGGTAAGGAAGCAAATCCAAGGACAGGAGGGAGGGTTGCGAGGACTGATTCCTGCTGTCTCTGGAGAACACCTGCTACAGATGAGTAACTATGCTTTCTCTGGGAACAAACAGGAAGTCAGCCCTCATATATGGGAATCCCCAGCTACAGGCTACCGAAAGCCCATAGCAAAACCCAGACTCCCTCACAGGGAGCCACGAGTAGCAGCAATTAAGTCCATGTCCACAGACCACAGTAAAACCCGTGACCGATGAAAACCAGCACTCTGGTAGCCTAAACACAGAAGGATCTGAGAGTAGGAGTTGCCTAAACCCTGAAAAGATTATGGAGTACAGCCTGGCTGAAAGCACTGTCCCATCAGGACTCTTTCCAGGCAGTAATGAGCTGCAAAGGTATGGACTGAAGACCAGGTGGCAGCCTGGCAGATGTCCATCATCGGGACAGAGTGCAAGTTTGCCACAGAGATCGCCATGGCCCTGACAGTGTACCATAATATGGCCTTCCAGCAGGAGCCCCACCTGCTCTTAGGCGAGGGCGATACAGTCTGCCACCCAAGTATGAAGGACTGTCTCCGCCCTAGTGGAGTGAGGTCTCAGAAAGAAGGTAGGAAGTACCACTTCCTGGTTGAAATAGAAGAAAGATACTACCTTCAGAAGAAATTTAGGGTGCGTGCGGAGCACCACTCTGTTCTTATAGAATCTGGTATAAGGTGCCTCTGCCACTAAGGCCTGAAGCTCTAACTCTGCGAGCGGGAGTGAGTGCAACCAGGAATGCCACCTTCCAAGGGAGGTATTGTAGGTGGCAAGTAGCCAAAGGGTGGGTGAATGAGCTACCCCAATACCACGTTGAGGTCCCATTCGGTTGCTGGAAGGTGAACTGGGAGCTTTGATAAGAGCAGACCCCTAAGGAAGCGGGTCACCAAAGGCTGAACCAAGAAGGGCTTGCCATCCACTAGGTGGTGGTGCACTGCGAGGGCACAAAGGTGCACCCGGACGGAGTTAGACTTGAGCCTGAATTGTGAGAGGTGAAGAAGGTATTGTAACACTAAACCCACCAGGCAGGAGAACGGGTCAGTCCCGTGCCCGGCACACCAGACTGTAAACCTGTGCCATTTAAAGGCATAAGCTCTTCTAGTAGAGGCCTTGCGGGAGGCCAGCAGGATCTCCCCTACCTCACCCGAGAGGTTGAAAGGGGCTATGGTCAACCCTTTCAGCCACCACACTGTCAGCGACAAAGACCCCAGCTTGGGGTGCAGAAGAGAGCCTCGTTCCTGAGAAGAGTCCCGGAGAGGTCCCCAACGGGATGGGGACCTCCACCGTTAATTGGAGGAGCAGCGGGAACCACAGTTGCCTGGACCACCGAGGGGCTATCAGGATGAGCGAGGCCCTGTGACAGAAGGTCCTGAACAATGTTTTGGCAATCAGTACCATGGAAGGGAAGGCGTACATGAGACCCTCTGACCATGAGATGAGGAATGAGGAACACATCCGCTGCCACTCTGGAGGGGTGGGCATTTTGGGAATAGAAGCAGGATAACTGAAAGTTGTCCAAGCTGGCAAACAGGTCCATCATGGGTTCTCCCACAGATCTGGAAGAGCTGGTCGGCGATCCTGAGGTCCAGCTGCCACTCATGCAGCTGGAGGACTCTGCTCAGCCTGTCGGCCAGAAGGCTGTTCTGGCCTGGTAGGTACACTGCCCTCAGGAGGATAACCTGCTGGATTGCATACAAGCAGAGGACCACTGCCTCCTGATAGAGGGCACGAGACCCTGTGCATCCCTGTTTGTTCACATAGAACATCGCCACCTGATTGTCCGTCTTGACCAGCACCGGCTGGTAGCACAGGTGGTGGCAAAACACTTGCAAAGCTAAGTATATCACCCGCAGCTCCAGGAGGTTGATCTGCTGGGTGCTCTCATCTGGTGACCAGCTGCCCTGGGTGTGGAACTCCTCGCAGTGAACTCCCCAGCTGAGCAGGGAGGCGTCCGTAGTGAGGACCCTTGAGGGGCGAGGGGCCTGAAAAAAACATGCCCATCTCAAGATACTGAAGAGACTGCCACCAGGCCAGAGAGTCCGCCAGTTGGCAAGTTAGAGACTGTCTCGGAGGTGTCCCATGGCTTGAGACCACTGGCCCCGAAGACACCACTGCGTCGCCCTTATGTGGAGGCGAGCATATGGGGTGATGTGGACCATGGAGGCCAGGTGCCCTAGAAGGCACAGAAGAAGCCGAGTGGACACTGAGGAATGGTACTGTATGTCCCGTGCCAGAGTTCCGAGATGGTCAGCTTGGTCCCTAGGCAAGACGGCCTTTGACTGGAGAGTGTCCAGCTTTGCCCCAATGAACTCCAGACACTGTGTTGGGAGGAGGTGAGACCTGGGGTAGTTTATGACAAAGCCCAAGTCCTGCAGAATCTGGATGGTGTGCGTGGTGGCCTGCTGCACCTCTGAGGCTGTGCCTCCCTTTATGAGTCAGTCGTCCAGGAAGGGAAAAACAAAGACCCCTGGAGAAAGATGAAGGTGGCCACGACTGCCAGGCATTTTGTGAAGACCCTTGGGGCAGAAGCCAAGCCGAAAGGGAGCATCCTGTACTTATAGTGCCTACCCCCACTATGAACTGAAGTTACTGCCTGTGGTTGGGGTGAATGAGGATGTGGGTATAAGCATCCCTGAGGTCTAAGGAGCATAGACAATCTCCCTGCTGGAGGTAGGGCAGCAATGTTCCAAGGGAGAGCATCTTGAACTTCTCCCTCACCAGGAATGTGTTGAAGTTGAGCAGGTCGAGATTGGGCCTTAGGCCCCTTGTTCTTTTTGGCACAAGGAACCACTTGCCTTTGAGATGGTGGGGCAACCAGTTCCACCGCTTCATCCTCGAGAAGACCTGCCAACTCCTTCAGTAGAAGGCCATGGGTGGAGGGGAGACCTGAGGGGCTCTCCCGGAAAATGAGGGGGAAGTGTTTGACCATCCGAAGTGCCCAGGAGACTGTGGTGATGGTCAATCACCTCTGGGCATAGTGGGTCAGACATCCCTCTGTGGGCTGCTGATCTCCTTGGGTAGATAGGCTATGCTCATGGAGTCAAAAACTCCCCCCCAGGCTGGGCCGAAGTCGGTGCTGGGGTTTTGGAGCCTTCTGCTTATGAGGGCCATGCCCATGTCCCTTGGCCTGCTGACCATGTTGGGGAGCTGGGGAGGCTGGAAAAGATGGGTAGTTTCTGTAAGCAGCTCCTTTCCTTGGGTATAAGGACTTTTTACCCGAGCCCTTCCGTCGGGGAGGGGCAGCAGGTTTTTTTTTTTTTTTTTTAGAGAACCTAGTCCTCATCATGAACTCGGTCTCCAGCTTGGCAGCCTTGTCGGTCCTGGGTTTGCCAAAGAGGTTCTCTTCTTGGCATGGGACATTGACCGATTTGTCCTGAACCCAATGCTCGAGGTCGGACAACTGTAGCCAAGCTTGACGTTCTGCACCAATGTCTGTCGACTCAAACCCATCATTGTCCGCCCCTTGACATGAACTTGGAGCACTCATGGACTGCCTTGTCCAGGTTCTTGAACCGCGGCAGGGGTTCCTCGTAAAGACCAGCTGAGAACCCGGAATGTTCCTTTGCCAGGTCTCTCAGATACATGCCCATGTACAGCTGATAGGCCTGGATGTGGCCGATGAGCATCGAGCCCTGATAACACTTTCTGCCGAGGGTGTCCAAGGTGCGGACCTCCCTGCTGGGGGAGGGGGCAAAAGAGTGTCTTCTGGCTTTTCAGCCAATGCATGGCTAACTCCACCATCAAGTTATGCGGCAGCTGTGATTTCTGTAAGCCTGGGCTCTGGAGGACTTGATACATTGAGTCGAGCCATTTGTTCACCACCAGCTCCAACGTTGGTGCTCCCACATACACAGCATCAGCTATTCCAAGATGGAAGGGCTGGGCACCATAAATGATTCCCTCGGAGGAGCCTAATACTGAAGGATTTCCAACTCATCTGCCTGAAGGTCCTCCTCCGACTCCGTAGGGAACACCAGGGCCGTAGACATATCCTTGACAAAATCAAGGATCCCATTTCCTCCGGCGGGGACCACCATCGAAGCTCCAAGACAGGAGAATCTGATGGGATGTCGCGGTGGCAATGGGTATCGGAGGACTCCTCATCTTCCATCTCCCACTCAGAGTAGTCCATCGAGGACTCAGGAGGGCTGCTCCATGGGCCTCTGGGTTCCCAATGCTCCGCAGCCAGTGCCAGGTACACTTGCCAGGGATGATTGTGGTCCCGTCAAGCAGGAATCGGATCAAGACCTCAGTTGCGGATCGTCTTCAGGCCAAAGGACCTCAAGGATCAGCTCGGTCTCCGGGGACGTCTTCGATGTCAAGGGCCCGGAGGTTGGGGTGGATGAACTGGTCATATCTGAAAACAGCATCCACTTCTGGTCCATGAAGGCAGACCAATGGCACACCAAGGCCACCACTCTGGACTCCAGGCCAGAAGGGTCTGCAGTCTTCGGCATGGGCACCGAGGGACTCGGGCCTGGCATGGGCTCCCCCCCAAAGGGGAATCCTCGATGACGATGGTGTCTGGGGACTGAGACTGGTCCGAGGTCAAATCCTTCCATGGGGCCTTTGCAGGCTGCTCCTTCTCCGATGCCTCGGACAAGCGTCTTGGACTGCAGGACCTGACCCGGGGGGCACCCAGCTGGTTGAATTCATCCAAGGACACAGACTTGAAGGGTTGCTTCTTCATCTGGGGTTCCCTTGAGGGAGACCCTCTTTCTGAAGACCCATGATGGGGCTTGGGCTTGGAAGGGTCCGTCCGAGATTCGAGGTGTCGAGGCTTCAGATGAGGCCCTGGCCTTCAGAGGCATCTGGGACTTGGGGAAAAACTTATCATGCTGCTGCTGACGGTGCTTGAGGGCCTTGCTGGACATCCTCTTGCAAAGACCACATGCCAGGTTGTGGTCTGGCCCGAGGCAGCGGAGACAGCAGTTGTGTGTCTGTCAAAGACCATTTTTGAGCACCGATCACACTTCTTAAAGCCACTGGTAACCATGGGGGAAAAAAGTACCCCTGCGAGGTTGTAGACTCGCCAGGCTGCCAGTTGGGGAAAAAGGCACAAAGATGCCATAAAATTAAAGAGCGAAAAACTACAAAATAGACCCGAACTCTATGCAGAGGCAGCGAGGTCGGGTGGCAGGAAGAGTGCCGGTGCAATACCAGAGGAGAGTATGAAGCTTGGAGAGAAAAAAATCATCTTTTTTCCAGGGACAAGCCAGACGAATGTCTGAAGGGCTCCGTGGAAAAAAGGAGAATGAGCAAGATGGTCCCCTTGGGCAGGAAGGGGACCACGCATGCATGGTAGCATCTCCCTAAGACTTTCTTTGAAAGCTGGGGGGATGCTTCTGCAAGGGCTCCGTCTGTGCCGATGTCACCCATATATGTGAGGACTGATTTCCTGCTTGGTTCCTGGAGAAGTACTTTGTTGTCACACCAAGCGCAACTATCCATATGCCACTTTCACCACATTCGAGACCTGGAAATGGAAGTCCAAACCACTATCCATCCTCACTCCCAAATTCTGAATTTCCTTCCCCCATGGTAGCTCACCTCTGCCACCTCACACCTGTTCATCCCCTTTCTCCACACCTCCAAACACTAACAATTCCAATTCCTGAGCATTCAGGACCAACCCATTAGCCCTCAACCACCCACAAACCTCCTGCAGACAACCATTTACCCTCTCAGTTGTGGCTTCCAATGCACAATCCGACACCACCACCAACTGGATGTCATCCATGTACAGAAAACACCGGAAGCCATGTTTCTGTACTATCTGCCCCATAGGGCTCATGAAAATGTTAAAAAGACAGGGAGAGGGCGCCGACCCTTGTTGAATCCCACAGTTGCACTGGCATACCCTAGACTTCCTCTCACCCCAACACACTCAAAACAGACAGCCACTTAAAAAAGCAGCAAACCGTTTCAAGACACTCCCCCCCAATCCCCAGGCTTCAACACCTCTCCAAGAGATTATCCCACTCCACCAGGTCAAAAGTCGCTGATAAATCCAAAGCAATCACTATTGCTGTCTTCTCCCCATCCTGAGTCTGTTTCAACATATTCATCACTGCTGCCAACAGTGTTTCAGCCAAGGTAAGAGTGGAAGCTGCTTTTCAGGTGCAGATGGGTTTCAGATTCAGTAAAACAAACCTCACACAACAAACTGATTTTTTTCTTGAATTAACCAGCTCCATGTTCAGCTAAGTTGGTAGATTTTACTTCATTTTCAGAACACTAATGTTGCTGAATAAAAAGCAGCACTTGCAATTAGCTCGTATAAATTCAGTTTCAATTGATCCAGTACAGCTATCAAATGGTGAGGCTTTTCATAGAAGATATATGGAAAGACTGCCATGAATACTCTTACAAAGCTTTGCATGCTCTTTATTGCAGTTTCTAATTCATACATATTTATTTTTGCCCTTGATACCACCTGTATGTTCTTCAAGATCTATCCTAATTGGAATTTATTTATTTATAGATCTATTTATTTATTTATAGATCTTTGTAACACATTTTTCTAATTATGATCATAGCAAGATGACAGGAAATTTACCCTGGTTCCTGCACATCGCAATAGGAGGCCTCAACTTGGTCAGTCATTGCTTTCAATAGCCACATCTAATTTTACCTCTTGTTTCCCCATTGTCAGAGCTAACTTTAGGGTAGGGTGAGCAAGGTGTTCACCTGGGAATCCATACAATGGGAGCCTACAGGAGATCATACACACAAATCCATAATGATGTATGGCCCCCAACACAACCCACTTGTCCCAAGACCATGCAAACATGAAGCACCATAGGACTCCCAAACAATCAAATCTATCCACTTTTCTGTTTCGGGGGGGGGGGGGGGATGGCATGACTTGGGGGAGGGAGGGGGATGGCATGACTTGGGGCTGCCCCCTACAACTCCCTCTCCCCACTGAGGGTGTCACCCACCCAGAGACAGCCCTGACCACCACCACGCAGAGGCCCAATTATCATGGTCCAAGGTCACAGACCTCTATGTGTACCTCTAAACCATTCACCAGGTTTCACTATGACAGAAACTCGGTGAGTACAGAAATGCAGAGAAATTTAATGCGTCTCGAACACTCCTGAGAAAGAAGAACATGAAAGGCAAAATGCTTACCTGCTCAGGCTGATTGGCATTGGAGAGAGGTGTTACCATCCAAATGACATTGAGGTTAGTGAGGGCAGCACTGGTTATGAAGGTGCAGGGCAGGACTGCTGTCTGACCACGAGCCACCTGAATACTCGGCGAACTCACTGATACTTCCAGTGCATTCACTACAAAATAAGCAGAAGAGAAAATAATGCAGAGGGGGACAGGTAGACTAGCTTTCGGCAGGAAAACCAGTGATCACCATGACCTCTCTCTAGAAGTGAGAAACAGCAACAGGGATTGCAGGTTGTCATGGGTCAGAAAAGGATGCAGAAAGACATTTAACTGCCCTCCCAAATAAATGCTGCGCCTCCCCCCCCCACCCCCCCCCCAGGGCATCTTCATTGGTATTCTAAATCTGAGTTAGAGAAAACAAACATAATGATAATACTCCACATACCCTGGCTTAGAAGTGAGGTTCGTGACTGTCATGGTATGCGCAAAACTCACTGATTAAACAAAATCTCACTGCTCTAAGGGCAACACTAACACTCAAACAAAATCCCTTAGATCCACCCAAAAAATTCAAACAAACATAAATAAATATGTTAATTTAATTGAACAGGTTTTATATACCGCTTTATCATTTCAATCAAGGCGGTTTACATTGAAACAAACTTGGTAATGTACATTAAACATGGACATTGATAACTTGGATTTTTCTGAGGCAATGGAGGGTTAAGTGACTTGCCCAAGACCACAAAGAGTGCTAGTGGGAATTGAACCCTGGTCTCTGGGTTCCCAAGCCAGTGCTCTAACCATTAGGCTACTCCTCCACTCCTTATAAAATGAAACCCTCCCCGTTCCCAAGTAACTACTCAAGGGAGAAAAAAAGACCTCAGAATGGCTCTAATCCCACCATGCCGCAATAGAAATTACCATGGGGAAAGCGATATACTCACATCACCGGTCTTGAAAAAACTCCCATATATATAGTGTATTATTCATACTTTATTGATAATATTGGCTTCCTTGAGTTGTTATCTGCGATAGAGCTGAAAGCCCCTGAAGCCATGAAGCTTTTTTTTTTTATTTTTTTTAAAGGAGAAACAAAGGTCTTTGTTGGGCGGGCTATGCTGTGATGGCTGTTGGTGTGGAAAAGAATGTTCAGATAAGTAAAGTTGATGTACTGTGAAATTTTTGGTGTGTGCTAATAGCGATTAAACAGTCTGTTTTGTTACAGGGCTTGGTCGGCAAGGTCAGCAGATCTAAGTGGATGTGGGTCACTGTATCCGCAAGACAAAGTATAGCTGTATTGAATATTTTTGAGATACATATGACCTCTTATATTAATATATATAATGGTGAAATTAATTACTGCTTTTAAAGAAAATCTAAAAATCAAGAAAAGTACTTTTTTGAAAATATCAATAAAGTATGAATAATACACTATATATGGAGTTTTTTCAAGACCGGTGATGTGAGTATCTCTCTTTCCCCTATGGTAATTTCTATTACCACATAGTAGGATTAGAACCATCCTGAGGTCTTTTTTTCTCCCTGTGAATAGTTAACTCAGGAACTGGGAGAGTTTAGTTTTATATATTAATTTAATTGATGTTTGTTTGTGAATTTTTTGGGTGGGTCTAAGGGATTTTGTTATTTTAATGCGCAAAACTCATCCATTTGGAGAAATTGCACTAATCTCAGGGCTACTCTAACCTATCATTCGGGGCAAATGTGCTGAGAATGAGGTGAAAATAGAGTTCAAATCCCACTTTCCCCACTGATACTCATATGCACTTCTGGGTGGGAGCTAAGTGAACCTGAAATTCTAATATGGTAAACCAGCACTGTAGTACTGGAGAGGAAATACTGACAGACATTCTTCTGATCCTGCTAGTCCAGCTGAGGCACATTTAATGTATCTCCAGAGCAGATAAAATGCATCCTTTTTAGGATGCCTTGTTTATCCAGACTGTCTTGTATTACTGCAGATGGATGACTGTAAAATTCTTTTCTCAGACAGCCTCCCACTTATCCAAGGCCTCGCTCTAACATCTCATTTCTGCTGCTTTAGCTAGAACACTGAAAATTGCTTAAATGCTCAATTCTCAAGTAATAAATAACTAAAGTTAAACAGGCTGCTGTATTCATTTTCTTACAGTACTACGGTTGCAAATTAGTGGAGAAGCATCCTGCAATCTTAATGTGGCATATGCTTTAATAATGCATTAAGTAACCTATCAGGAAGGGGCACTGATTCACCTATCCTGTGCCAAGTGCAAGCTGCAGGCTGACAGGCAAGAAACAAAACTGATTTGGACAAACAGGCTGAGCCAATTTGATGAAGGGTAGACCGAGATAGCATATGTACAAACGTGTTTGCAAGATATACATACAGATTCTCTCAGGCAACGATATGACAGACACAGCACCGGAGGGCTGTTTCCAAAATGTCAATGCAACCTTTTCATACGAAGACAGAACTATTGTATTAAGGTCTCCTTTTGTCTAAGGAGCCAACCTATCTAGGGTGTTTCACACCACATTATAAGTGGCTTATGTGGAGATCCTTTAAATGCTGATTATTTTGAGCAATGTACACATCTATGCATCTATGTACACTGCAAGGTTTGATGACTGACATTCCCTCCCCTATCCTCATAAACTATCTGGTCCAGTGTTATAGCATCCTTTCACCTACATAAAGATCTGCATCCACCAAAGCAGTAGTCCAGTTTAACCAAGTCCAACAAAACTGCATTCACAGCAAACAGCAGGACAATGGTAACATATGCTCCTTTGTGGCACTGCTATTATAAATGTTTGTGCGTATCTCCATAGGGACATGGTCCACAGCAGCCATACCTAATGAAGCTAAGATGTGGGACTATCCATGATGAACTTGCAGCCATTACTGACCTCAAAACACATGACCTTTTGGAAATCTTTTACATACAAAAAAATTCCTACTAGGACTCATTTTTAGAGCAGCTTTTAGGATTACCCCAGCATTTCCTGTTAATTTTTTTCAGTATATCTAACAGTTTGAAAAAGTTCCTGGAAGGTGGTAGTTCTTGGAAAGCCACAGTTTATTTCTGGGTTTTTTAAGCAATCAGGAATGAATCTTCTATTTGGGATCTTGCCAGGTATTTGTGACTCTGACTAGCCATTATTAGAAAAAGGATGCTGGGCTTGATAGACCTTTGGTCTAACCCAGTATGGCATTTCTTATGTTCACTTGAAATCTAATCTTTTCATCAATCAGATACCACAGATTTTCTTGGTATGCAATAAATCACCCACAATTATAGCTCACTGTACTAAGGTCTGGATGAAGTAAGCATTGCATTAGGACAGTGCGCACAACTTAAGTGCACAGTCTTCTAACACAATAAAACATATTTTTACTCCCAATGCAGTAAACTAGTGCATGCAAATTACCACTGTGTTAGAAAGTGTGCGCTCTCATAAAAAAATGGACACACTGCTGCAGTAATGTGCAGCAGTAAATACTTTGCTTCCTGTCAGTGCATGAGTGGCTCATGTATTCACAGGAAGGATGATTTGTATCTATAATTTCCCCTCCTCGACCCACTCCACAAAAATTGCCTAGTGGACCCTGGATTTCCCTCCCCCCCCCTTTCTGACACATCCAATCTCCCTATCAGATATCCACCCCCCACCACTAGAGCGCCTCCGATACAACCCAACATCTTCTGCCATTGGACCCCCCCCAGGCATCTATGGAAACAGAAGATAGGAGTCTGAAGCAGATGAAAACTGGCAGGAGCACCTGACTCTAAGGCAGGCATGTCCAACTTTGAACAGGTCGTGATCTACTTTTTCCAGCCAAAAGTGCCGGTGATCTAACACCATGAAAATTAAGTTTCAAATTAGTTTCAAATTAAATTTTAAACCAATCAAGTTGGAGGATTCCCCCCCCCAAATTTTTAATGAACCTTCTGTCATTTACTTGGATGTGATCAGCTGTTAAGCAAATTAAGCAAAAACAAAACAGAGACGCGAAGATCCAGTAAGAACTGCAAGGGGAAATGGAAAGTACATATTTTCTTAAAGTTTTATTGAGTAATAACTTTCTTTAACTGTCTTAATAACTTTCTTTAACTTTTATTGAGTTGTTGTTGTTAAGTGCCATCGAGTCAGTCAACTCATGGCGACCCTCTGGATAGCTATTCTAAATTGTGTTCGGTCTTGAGTCAGGCGGCTCATTGTTGACAGACTAGTACCCGTAGCTGCTGTTATTTTATCGATCCATCTCATTGCTGGCCTTCCTCTTTTGCGCTGACCTTCTATCTTGCCAAGCATGATGTCTTTCTCTAATGATCTCTCTTCGCATGATTTGTCCAAAGTATGAAAGTCTAAGTCTTGTCATCTGAGCTTCTAAAGAAAGTTTAGGTTTGAACTCCTCTAGTACCGACTGGTTTGTTCTTTGGGCAGTCCATGGTATACACAGTATTCGCCGCTAGCACCATAATTCAAAGGCATCAATTTTCTTCCCGTCTATCTTTTTCACTGTCCAGCTTTCACATCCATATGATGTTATTGAAAATACCATGTCTTGAACAAGTCAAATCTTTGTATGGAGAGAGACATCTCTGCTCTTGAGAATCCTATCTAGTAGTTTGTATTAAATTTAGGTCGAGTATTGATCCAGGCTGATCTTGCACAATCTTTAATATTTTGCTCTTGCTCATTAGTGAGATGTCTGAGCCTGCATTTTATCCACCAGCTTTTTGAAGTTGGGTGAATATTGCGTGAGGGCCAGTCTCAGGGAATCCTGGAGATGTTCATCTGTCATGTTGGAATGTTGTGTACTCTCATTTTCAGATGGGAAAACGCAGATTCACACAAATAAATTGAACCGAAACAGGAGTGTACAGCTTCACTGCATCTTCTCAAGTTGGGAAATTTGTCTCTAGGCACTAGCTTCCAAAACGATTCTTGCTCAGCACGGGTTTTGATAAAAATATCATTTTTAAGGGTTAATATTTCGTTTTCAAGAGATGGCTTGTTCAATGAGCAATTTTTACTGATAGCAGCTGCAGTTTCTTTAATGTCCACATCTACTTTGAATGGGTATGACAAGTACTCCACAACTGTTCCAATTTTTTGGAAGTCACAGAATCTATTTTCGAATTCCTGGATAACAGAACAGATTTCTGTCACATATTTCTCGTTCTGAAAACCAAAAATTTGGATATTGTCCCAGATGGTCCTGCGTATTAGGAAAATGATCAAGAGTGTTGTCTGCAAGGTCAGTCAGAATTAGCTCAAATTTGCTCTTGTAGGATGAAACCGTACTCATCTTACCAATGCATTTGTTTTTACCTTGTAGTTCAAGGTTCATATCACTTAGTTTGCTTGTAAAGTCAGCGAGAAATGCCAGATCACATAACCTCATCTTCCAACTCTGCTTGGTCATCTCCTCTCTCCTTCAAAAAACTTCTTATTTCATTCAGCAAATCACAAAATCTTTGCAGAAATTTGTGACTACTTAGCCACCTTACATCTGTGTGCAAAATGATTTCCGCTGCCCCTTCATCAAGAGTAAGATTGAAAAGCCGTCTTTGAAGTGATCTTCCACGAACTGAATTTACAATTTTGAAAGTGATGTCCATGACAGTCTTTGTATTGAGTCTCTTGCTTGCCAAAACTTGCTGGTGAAGTGCCAAAACTTGCAGTGGTAAGAAAGGAAATCTGGGCAGTCGTCATGCTGTCTACAGAGGGCTATGAAACCGTTAACCTCACTTGTCATTGCTCTTGCTCCATCAGTAGTGATGGACACAAGTCTATGCAATGGAAGATTACACTGTCACAAAAGAATGGAAAGAACTAAATATTTCCTGACTGGTAGTTCTCTCTTTTAAAGAAATCATTCCAAGTAGTAGTTCTTTAACACTGAAGTCTTCAAAAACTATCCAGATAAAGACTAGTAACTGGGCTATGTCTCTTATGTCTGTAGATTCATCCAGGTGGAGTGAGAAAGCTACACAATTTGAAACATACTCCAACAATTGTTCAGTTGCGTCTCCACACATCTTTTCTATTCGCCGCACGACGGTATTTCTTGACAATTGTACATCTTGAATAGCAGCTATGATCTCTTTACGATCAGGTTGCTGACCTTGAAGCATTGACCGAATGTGACCGAATGTGTTGCACTGGCCAAATGTGACCTTGGCTTCGCCATCAACTGTTGCTGAGTAGCCAATTTTGATTTAAGTTT
The DNA here is from genome assembly GCA_033557465.1 of Ichthyophis bannanicus. Taxonomy (NCBI): domain Eukaryota; kingdom Metazoa; phylum Chordata; class Amphibia; order Gymnophiona; family Ichthyophiidae; genus Ichthyophis; species Ichthyophis bannanicus. The sequence continues at coordinate 351,740,581 of CM066034.1, read as the reverse complement.
CTCGAGCTTCAGTTTACGAATTTCACTTTTGGGTGGAAAATCAGCAAACTTATTGCTATGCAGAGCCTTATAATGACATTCCAGATTATCCTTTTTGGGCAAGGATACTGGGGCGTTACAAAGTAGACAACAAGACTCGTCTTTCACCATGATGAAGAAGTAGTCCATTTCCCATTCATCATGAAAGTGGTAGGTTTGGAACACTCATCTTCATTATACTGGGGTGGCTGGATATAAGAAGGCCAAATCTGCTAAGTTAGTATAAACACTGACTGAATCTCCAAAACTGTCACTTTTCCAAAGTATTAAAGATCAACAGGAACTGAAGACCTCTGGATGATGTGCAATACAAGGACTGGAGATGCCAAAACCACACATGCAGATAGGCAAAGGATCAGCAGTGGCGGCAAGCCCTCGGCAGACGAACTGCCGGCACGAGCTCTCTCCTAGCGATGGGGCGAGCTGCTGGAGAGATGGAGCCAAGTGGGGCTGGTGATCTACCTCTGACCCCTCCGCGATCTACAAGTAGATCGCGATCTACCTGTTGGATATGCCTGCTCTATGGGATGCACCACCCAAGATCATTCTGCCAAATCAAAAAATGATTCTCTTTTTTGTCAGGCTACCCTTATGCTGTGCATCTCGACGCATCATGGAAGGTCAGGCACCAGCATTTTCCAAGTTAATGGCATGGAGGTAGGTACAAGTAGGTACTGCTGCTGCCTCCAAAATCTGAGATGGGCCTGAGGGTTTCTGCAGAGGTATAAGAGGGTCCTCTTGGGCTCCTAAGGTATTTTTTTTAATGGAAGGGAGAGGGAAAGGTATGTGCAGGGGGAAGTGTCACCTGGGCTACCAGGGATATCTTTGAGGAGAGAATGGGAGGCTGGGGGTCCATGAGGCACCAGGGATCCTTTTTGGGGGACTGTGAGGTTCAGGGGGGTCCACTTGGGTCACCATGGATCTCAGGTCATCTGAAATGAAATGCCACAATTCACCTTAGATGACCCCTTTGCTCTGGTATTGCATCTTTGCGCCTGTCCTGAGCTGGCATAAAAATTCAGCATTAAAGAGGAGAATAAAAAACTGCACTACGTTTCAGCAACGTTTTGTTTTTTTTTAAATATTGAGAGCAATTTTATATTGAGCTGTTTGTATGTGATTCGCATGCCCACTGCACTATGCTTTAAGTACAGCAGTTTTACTTAAGATTTTCCCACGCTGCTCATCTTTCTGCACAAGGAATAAGGCTAGCAAGGGAAAATCTCAAGTAAACCACTACACTAAAGCATTGTGCAGTTTACTGCATCAACCCCTGAACTATTGGTGCATGTTCTCCTTTTGGCTCTCATATGCATTTCCTCCATCTGCTGTCCAAAATGTATTCTGTAACATTCAATGCACTCAAACTGAGCTGTGCAATCTCTGCTGCCAAGGCCTGAAGTGTGAACAGTATAAAGAAATCTGCTACGTGTCTATTACTTTTAAACTTTCAACTATGTTGTTCTATTAAGTGTCTGAACAGATCATAAAGGGCAAAACAGGAAAGCAGGCAGCAGTCAAGAAAATGGATGAGATCTGGCAATACAGATGAAACGTACCAGAGTTGTTGCCCTCCATGTCAAAGAGACACCAGATAATAAATCGTCCTAATAACTCTTTAAATAGATACAGTAACATAAATAAGTTAAGACAGTCAACTGCTGTTCATTTACATTCATCTGTTTACTTTTGTAATGTCCAAACAAATCCACAGAAGGGGAAAAAAAACGGCAAAAGGGCAAAAAATATAAAGATAACAAAAAACAAAGTAGCTTAGTTGTGTGTTTGGGAGGATGCATAGCAGCTGCTGTCCTTGAGCTCTGATAAGACAGCATTCCCATGGCATCTCTGACGAATCCTGTTCTCCCACTGCATGGAAGAGCCTCTGACAGTCGCCTCACCTCCTCAGGAAGATAACATGGCACACTCCACTGATTACTCCCACGTGTGTAGGAAGAGGAGGACCCGTTTGCCACAGAAGCTAAAGTTACAGAGAGCAAGCCAGAGAAACCATGAAAGGGCAGCCATTGAGTCACAGAAACAAGGGATTGCTAAAAAGAACTTTGCTTTCAAAGCATACTGCCATCAAAATGCTTCAAGGCAATTTGTAAAGAACCCAGCCAGCGGCTCGGTGGAACTGGGACCTGGGTTCAACTACTGGACCAAGCTTTGTTGCCTGAGCTGGTGGGGACAGCATTCATAACTCCTGGAGGGAGGAAGAGAGTTTCAGTTTTCACTCAAGGGCAGTAACTTAGGGGCCAGACTTGCACTGGCTCTACTTCACAGGGATCCATCTAGCTGAAAGGCTCCCAATATTCTACCAAAGAGATAAGAGAAAAGCTCTAAAGCTAGATAATAGGAAACTAAGTCAGGTATTCTGCACTGAATCAAAACAGTCTGACAAGCCAAAATATTTACTTGACTTCTCTCTGCTCCCCTCACTTAGGAGATACACTACTGCACTTCTGAAATCTATAAATGATTGCTATAGGTGACATGGCAACATGATAGAAACATTTTAAAGAACAAAATTACTCAACATATACATATGGCTTAACGCAACAAAGTCAACATGGATTTAACAAAGGGATGTCTTGCCTCAATCTGCTACATTTTATTTTTGAAGTATGAACAAACAGGTAAATTAATGGTGAGCTAGTGGACATAGTCAGGGCCACCGCTCGTACCATTAGGTAAACTGCAGTCGCATAGAGCATCAGCACTCGGGGAGGGGGAGCACCCACTGCCTCCCTCATTGGCACATGTAATGGCACTTCCACCCCATGCAAACAGGAAGTATAATCAGAAGGAGGCAGAAGCAGGAATGTCACTGCAGTGCCGGGGCTGATGGTAACTTTGGCGCTTTGGTGCCATTTTAAAAGCACTGCTGCCACCGCATGTCTCTTGCACCATCACTCTAATTGCCACTGCTGCCGTAAGGCAGCAGTGGTGGCAATTAGAGTGGGGGCACAAGGGGTAAGATCCACCTAGGACGTCTCATACCCTTGTATAGGCCCTGGAGAAATCTGAATATATCTGAATTTTCAAAAAGCCTTAGACAATGTCCCTCATGGTGGGGAGGAAATTAAAAAGTCATGAGACAGGAGGGAACCAGTTAAGACAGAAAACAGAGTAGGGCTAAATGGTCAATTTTCTCAATGGAGAAAGGTAAATAGTGGAATACCCAAGGGATCTGTGTTAGGCCCAATGCTTTTTAACGTTTATAAATGTCCTGGAAATAGGAATGAGTAAGGTGATCAAATTTTCAGATGAGACAAAATTATTCAATGTTGTTAAATGAGAAGGAGATTGTGAAAATTGCAAGAGAACCTCGAGAGACTGGATGTCCAAATGGCAGATGAAACTTAATATGGACAAATAGCATAGTGCCACCTGTAACAGATGTTTTCCAATGACAGCAGGAATCGGTCCTCACATATGGGTGACACTGGCGCTGATAGAGCCCGCACAGTAACCTCTCCCCAGATTTCAAAGAAAGCCTTTGCAAGATGTACCACGCATGCGTGGTCCCCTTCCTGCCCAAGGGTGCCATCTTGCCTCAGTATGATATAGCACAAAACAGCAAAAATGAGAAGTGACTCCATAGGGAGGAGGGAGGGTTGAGAGGACTGATTCCTGCTGTCCCCGGAGAAGACCCGTTACAAGTGAGTAACTCTGCTTTCTCCAGAAACCAGCAGGAAGTCAGTCCTCACATATGGGACTCCCTAACTACAGGCTGCCAAAAAACCGGTAAAATGTTCATGGATGACCAGAAAAAAAGGGGGAATCATGAGCAGCAGCAATGAGTCGAGAGATAACAGACTCCCGAGTGGCCCAGGGGCCCAGCAAGGAGCCAACACTCTGGTAGCCTAAACACACCAAAGGGCTGGCGGACAGTAGTTGCCTATATCCCAAACAAATAGAGTACTGCTTGGCCAAAGGCACTGCCACAATGGGACTCACTCTAAGTGTGGACTGAGACCAGGTGGCAGCCCGGCAAATTTCTAACAAGAAACAGAGCACAAGTTCATTACAGAGACTACCATGGCCCAGACACTGTGTACCGTGATATGGTGCTCCAGTCTGCTCATATGAGAAGGCGACCCAGTTGGCCAGGCCCTGCCTAGAGACTTCAACTCCCAACCGACTCTGGTCATAGGAAACAAAGAGAAGCTCAGCGGTGCTCTTGGGTGTGCCAGAGATAAAAGGCAAGCACCCGCTTACCGTCTGGTGTGTGGAGAACTGCCTCCATCCTGCTGGCTGTGGAGGCAGTTCCATCCTGAGGCTGTGGAAGGAAAGTGGGGAGCACCACTTGCTGGTTGAGGTGGAATGGGGATACCACCATGGGTAGTAACTTGGGCTGTGTGCAGAGCACAATCGCTGCTGACCCTACAGGCAGAAGTGAGCACCACAAGGATCACCACATTCCAGGAGAGATACTTGAGGTGGCAGGAGCAGAGACACTCCAAGAGTGGTGCGGTGAGCTTGGAGAGCATGATGTTAAGGTCCCACTCTGCTGTCGGTGGGCAGCTGGATGGGCAGCTTCGATAGGAGCCACTCCCTCAGGAAGCAAGACACAAGGGATTGAGCAGAGAGGGGTTTTCCCTCAGTGGTATGCCAAAAGAGCGCTGAGATGCACTCTTATGGAGTTAGACAAGAGCCCTGCCCAGGACAGGTGAAGTAGGTACTGCAGCACTAACTGGACAGAGCAGGAGAAAGGGTTGACCCGACACTCCATGCACCAGACAGAGAACCTCCGCCACTTGAAGGCATACACCTGACGGGTGGAGGTTTTGTGGGAAAGCAGGAAGAACCTCCTCCAGTTCAATAGTGAGACTGAAAGGTCAGGGCTACCCTTTCATCAGCCAGGCCATGAGTGTCAGGGACCCAGGTTGGGATGCAGAAGAGAGCCCTCCTCCTGCATCAGTAGTCCTGGATTGCACCCCAGGAGAACCAGGGGGGTGGGGGGATGTAATCAGGTGGAGGAGCAAGGCTGCCAGGCCCATCGTGGGGACACCAGGATCACTGTGGCCCTATTGCGCTGGACCTTGAACAGGGTCTTGGCGATCAGTGGTGTGGGCAGGAAGGCATAAAGGAGGCCCTCTGCCTCAAGAGATCAGAAATGCATCTGCTGCCACCTAGATGTGGTGCGGCTGCTGGGGACAGAAGTAGGGCAGTTGTGCATTGGCTGCACTGGCAAAGAGGTCCATCCTTGAGAGCCCCTAGCACTGGAACAGCTGGCTAGTCACCTTGGGGCCCAGCCTCCACTTGTGCGGCAGGAGGACCCGGCTGAGCCGGTCCGCCAGGGTGTTGTCCTGGCCTGGGAGGTGAACTGCCTGCAGGAGAATCCCATTGCTTCTGGCATAAGAGCAGAGGCTCACCGCTTCCTGGCAAAGCAGGCCAAAACCCATGCCCCCCTGCTTGTTTATGTAGAACACCGCCACCTGGTTGTCGGTCTGAACCTGAGCTGCTTGGTGCTGCAGGTAGTAGTGAAAAACCCGGAGGGCTAAGGCTACGCTCAGAGGTCCAGAAGATTAATTTGCTGGAGACTCTCTGTTGGTGATCAGCTGTCCTGAGTGCAGAGGTCGTTGTAAGGTGTTCCCCAACCCAGCTTGAAGGCATCTGTAGTGAGGACCCTTTGAGTTGCAGGGGGCTGGAAGGGCATCCTGGCCAGGAGACACTGGAGGTTTTGCTACCAGTTGAGAGAGTGAGCCAGGGGATGGGTAATGAGCACCCTGTCCCCCAAGCATCCCATGGTCTGGGACCACTGCGAGCAGAGGGCCCACTAGGCCGGCTGCATCCACAGGCGAGCGTATGGAGTGACATGCAGCATGGATGACATATGCCTCAGCAGGTGGAGCATGAGGTGGGCAGACGCAGAGTGATGGTGCTGTGTGCTTTCAGCAAGCACTTGGAGGCAAAGAGCTCTGTCCTAAGAGAGAGGCCCTGGCTTGACAGTGTCCAGCCAAGTCTCTATGAACTCCAGGTCCTGAGTTGGCTGGAGATAGAACTTCGGGTAGTTTATGACAAAGCCAAGGCGTTCCAGCAGGAGGATGGTGCATGTCACTGCCTGATGGGCCTCAACGGCCATGCTGCCCTTTATGAGCCAGTTGTCCAGATAGGGAAAGACAAATATCCCCTGGAGCCTGACGAGGGCTGCGACTACTGCCAGACACTTGAATACCCTTGGGGCGGAGGCCAGGCCAAAGGGTAGCACTCTGTACTGATAACGTTCTCTCCCAACCATGAAACGGAGCCTGTGTAAGGGGTTGATGAGGGTGTGTGTGTGTACATATCCTTTAGGTCCAAGGAGCATAGCCAGTCTCCCTGCTGGAGGTATAGCAGCAATGTTCCAAGAAAGCATCTTGAACTTTTCCCTCACCACGAATCTGTTAAGGTCCCATAGGTCGAGGATGGGGCGGAACCATCTGATCCTTTTTGGTACCAGGAAGTAGCAGGAATAGAACCCTGTGCCCGAGGTGGGCTGGGATGGGTTCCATTACCTGGTCCTCTAGAAGGCCTGCAAGTTCAAGCTGGAGCATGTCCCAGTGGAGGGGAGTCCTGGGGGGGGCTCTCCTAGGAAGAATGGTATGGGCATCTGCTGAGGTAGAGGAGGTAACCCTCTCTCACCACCCGAACGGCCCATGTGTCGATGGTAACTGAGGTCTACCTGTGGGGAAAAAAGTACCAAACGCCCCCCCCCTCCCATGTGCTGCAGGGCTGTGCATCCTGGGGGAAGAGGCTATGCCTAAGAAGTCAAAAGCCCCCTCCAGGTTGCACAGGGGGTGCGGGTTGGGGTTTGGGAGTCTTAAGCTTATGTGGACCATGCCCTTGTCCCTTGGCCTTCTGGCCCAGTTGGGGGGCTGGAAAGGCCTGGTATTGAGGGTAGTTTCTGTAAGCCTTCTTCTTTGCGTAGGAGGGCTTTCTACCCGAAGCCTTCCTCCGGGAAGGGTCAGCGGTCTTCTTGGAGAGCCCAGTCCTAGGAAGGAACTTGGACTCCAGCTCGGCGACCTTGTCTCTCATGAGTTTGCCTTAGAGGTTCTCTCCATGGCAAGGGACATCTACCAATTTGTCCTGGACCCACTGCTCCAGGTCAGAGGACTGTAGCCAAGCCTGGCGTCAGGCACTAATGCCCACCACAGCAACTCTAGTCGCTGAATCAAAGCCATCGTAGGTCGCTCGAGTAATAAACTTGGAGCACTCCTTGACTGCAGAGGCCCAGGTCCAGAACCGCTGGAGGGGTTCCTCCAAGAGACCAGCCAAGAACCCAGCAAGCTCCTTTGCCAGGTTTCAAAGGTGCATGCCCACGTACAACTGGTAAGCCTGGATCCGGCTGATAAGCATTGAGTCCTGGAAGCACTTTCTGCCCATGGCATGGGCCTTCCTGCCTGGGAGGGGGCAGAGGAGTATGTTTTCTGGCTCTTGAGCCTCCGCATAGCTAACTCCATTACCATGGAGTTGTGAGGCAATTGGGCTTTTTGGAAACCAGGGCTCTGGCGGACCTGATACATCGAGTCAAGCTGCCTACTCACTATGGGCACTGATGCAGACGTCTCCCACATGCAGAGAAGCAGCTATTTCAGAATATGGGGGGGGAGGGGGAACAGGCACCATGACCACCTCTTTCAGGGGGGGGGGGGACTTCATACTGGAGGACCTCGAGGTCCTCCGTGTGAGGGTCCTCCTCTGACTTGGTGGCGAAGGTAAGAGCCTTGACCATGTCCCGCATGAAGTCGAGGAAGGCCATGTCCTCGGATGGGGACCGGCACATTGACTCCGGAGGAGATGGGTCCGAGGGCACATCACAGTGATGGCGGGTATCTAGGGACTCATCATCCTTGGCCCCCAAATCCAAATCCAGCTCAGAGGAGGTTCCGTATCTGTGACGGAAATCTGCTGGGCTGCCACCTGGTGGCACGGCGCTTAGAACTGAGGGGGCACTGAGCGGTGAGGACCGCGACCCTGAGGACTGGGACCATGGCTGAGGAATCTCGAGGCTGGTGGCACTCGAGGATCAGCTCGACCTCCGGGGAGTCCTTTGTGGTAGATGGCCCGGTGGTTGGGAGTGATGACCCAGAGGAACTGGGCATCAGAGCCTGCTGCTGGGCCATGAAGGCAGACAAACTGTGCTCCAAGGCCACCATCCTTGCCTCAAGGCCAGATTTTATTTATTTATTTGTGCGCTTTTCTATACCGCCCCTTCCAGAGATCAGGGGCTGTTTACAGAGAACATGGTAAACATCAATTACATAGAACATTTTTGAGCACATAACTATTTTACAGAAAAAATATTAACTATTTTACATAGATTGAGCGCACATTCATTATTTACAGAGAGTAGGACAAATATGCACATCAATAATAAACATATCAACTATTTACAACAGCCAGAACAGGTCTGACTATAGTTCGGTGGAAGGAGTATAGCGGGGTTATCAGTGGGAAAGTGCAAGGGAGAGTGGGACATGAGTTAGGTAGGGTAAACTTGTATTAGGTGATTTGTGTACTCTTGTGACATCTGCTCGGGGGTGCGCTGTAAGTTGTGATAGTGCTGGGTGAAAAGGTATGTTTTAAGTTCCTTCCTGAAGGTTAGAAGGTCTTTAAATCTCTCTTAGGTTGCATGGTAGTTTGTTTCATTGACTAGGTGCATAATAAGAGAAGGCAGCATTGCTTGTTACCTGCTTCGTTTTTCTTACAGAGTCAAGGATTAGAAGCATGTTAAGGTTCACCCTTCTCCTCATTCTGTTTTCTGAGGGGGTCTGGATTAGGGTTGCTAGATGAGAAGGGGCTATTTCGTTAATGAGCTTGAATATAGTGACTAATGTTTTATATTGAATCCTACTGGCAACAGGTAGCCAGTGGAGAGTGTATAGAATTGGAGAGATGTGGTCAGATAGCTTGGCTTTGAAAATAATCCGAGCAGTAACATTTTGGGCCATTTGTAGTATGTGAAGGTTTTTCTTAGATGTACCTTGAAATAAACCGTTGCAGAAATCTAGGTGTGGCATTATAAGTGCCTTGTCAACCGTTCTGAAATCACCAATGTCAATGAGGGGGTCTGAGTTGCTGAATGGTCCTAAGTTTAAAGAATATAGTTTTAGCAGTCTGTTTTATATGAGGTGTCATGCTTAGTGTTTTGTCAAGGATAACTCCTAGATATTTTACTTCAGATATGACTGGAAGGGTGATGTTCATCAGATTAACAGATGGGGGGATGAAATTTGGGTTTCTGGAAACAAAAAGTGCTTCCGTTTTTATGAAGTTAATATCCATGTGTATTGAGCGGAGCCAAAGTTCAGCTTCGGAGAGACAGGTTGCAATTTTGTCATAATTGGGATTATCTATGTCGCACGGGGCGAACATGATGTCATCCGCGTAAATGAAGTAGTTTATATTGTGGTGTTTGAAAATGGTGCAGATAGGTTGAAGATAAAGGTTAAAGAGTAAAGCAGAGAGAGCAGATCCTTGTGGAATACCCTGCTCTTGTGGGAATGGTAGGGAAGGGGATTGATCTATTTGAACATATTGGAATCGCTTAGATATGTAAAATTTAAACCAGTTGAGCATTTTCTCTTTTAAACCTAATTGTGTTAGTCTGGCTATGAGGGTGCTATGGTTTACACTGTCGAATGCTGAGGAGATATCAAGGAAAATAAGCAAAAAAGCTTGCTTAACATTATCCATGCCTTTGATGAGCGATTCAAAAAGAGCTATGATATGGGCGGAAGCCCTACTGGTGCTCATCTAAAGGGGAGGTTGTGTCGATATGGTCCTGCAGCTGAATCTTTACTACCTTCTCGATAATTTTAGCTAAGAAGGGTATACTAGCAATGGGGCGATACAAGGTGGGGTCACTGTTAAGAGTTTTCTTTTTTAGTAGAGGACCTCAGTGCAAAGTCCTCAATGCCTTTGGCGCAGGCACTGAGGACTTTGGACCCGGCACCGGCTCTATCAAGGGGTAGTCCTTGACCAGAATAGTTTCAGGGGTCAGAGACCGGTCCCGGAGCATTGATGGGTCCCGGCGAGGCAAATTGGATGGCTGCTCCTGGCCCTCTCCTCAAGGGCTGTGGGACTGGGGCCCATTGGATTACCCACTTTCTTTGACCCGTCGCCTGATAAGGTCATCAAGGTTTTCTGGCCCTTCTTGGCGCAATCCTTGACATAGGGAAGACGGCACCCACAAGGTCAAATGTACTGGGCCTGGCCAGGAAAAAGGCATGAACCCATGCCAATGGAAAAAAATAAGAAAAAGAAAAGAAAAAAGAACCAGTGGATGCAATGCTGAGGCAAGCTCAGGGGCGGGGAAAAAGGCATCGGTACACTACCAGAAAAAGCAAAAAAGACGACAAAAATCACCAACTATTTCCAGGGGAACAGAGACACCTACAATGGGCTCCACAGAAAAAAGAAGAATGAGACAAGATGGCACCCTTCAGCAGGAAGGGGACCATACACGCATGGTACATCTATCTCCCACAGGCTTTCTTTGAAAGCTGGGGAGAGGTTACCATGCAGGCTCTGTCAGCACCAACATCACCCATATATGAGGGCTGACTTCCTGCTTGTTCCCAAATAAGCAAAGTTAAACACTTAGGGAAGAATAACCCAAACTATAGCTACATGACATAAGGTTCCACATTAGGAGTCACCACCCAGGAAATGGATCTAGATGTCATTGTGGACAATACATTGAAATCCTCTGCTCAGTATGCAGTGACAGCCAAGAAGGCTAGTGGAGTGCTGGGAATTGTGGGGAGGAATATGAAGAGTGAAACAAAGGATATCATAATGCCTCTATTACTCCATGGTGAAACCGCACATTTGAGTGTTACATGCATTCTTTCGCTGAATCTAAAAATAGTGAAATTGGAAAGGGTAAGAGGAATGCGACTAAAGTGGTGGAGAGGATGGAAGGCTGGCCCTATGCAGAAAGGTATGAGAGGTCAAGGCTCTTCTGCTTGGAGAAGAGGCAGCTGAGAGGAGTTATGATCAGGATCTATAAAATAGTGAGAGGAGTGGAACAAGTGAATATGAATCTGCTTAATCCTTCAACAAGTATAAAAGCTTGAGGATCTGAAATGAAGCTACAAAGCAGCGAGTGCCCTTACCAGCGTCTGCTGAATCGCAGCCTTGGGAATGTGCTTCCATCAAAGGCGGCCCAAGGGGGGTTCGGGGCCATGTGGGGAGACTCAGTGTGGGGCCTAATTTGCATAAGGGACCTCATTTGCATAACTATTTGCATAATGTTACCATACACTAACTTTTAGTAAACATGCCTCTTAATGAGTGTATGGATAAAGAAAGACTAAAAGATTTCTACATTACTATAATCCAGTGCCAACCGCCAGGCATATTAGGAACTACTACAAACACTGCCCATTTAGAACCCATAGCAAACCCGCCGTATCCTAACAGCACTACCAGAACTCACAAAGCACCATACCATACCTATCAAAAGGCAACACTGCAAATATTAAACCAATACATTTCAGAGAACAATAATACATGACCTACTGGGGAAAGAGAAGAACTGGCAATGTCAAATAGGAATTACATAAACAGAATACCTCAGCTCAGTTACACATGCAGAACATAGACCATCACCAAACAAGGAATCACAATTTAGAAACAGGAAGATAATAATTAAACTGGGAACCCCAAAAGCCAAACTTGGAATGTACAACGCTGTACAAATAAAACTATAAATTAATTTCCTCTTGTACTAAACAAAGCGCAGATGTTAATGATGCACATTTCCCAGAGCTGACATATTCCAGTTAAAAAAATTCAAAATTAAGAGATATTTTTCTACCTTTTGTGCATTTTCTTTTCAGTTGCAATTGCTCCAGCCACTTTCTTCTGGTTTCTTCGTGTCTTCTGCTAACTCTCCCTGGTCTGCTGTCCATTTGTCCTTTCTTCTCTCTTCTAGTTTCTTTCCATTCTTTCCAATCATTTCCTTGCTCTCCTTTCCTTTCTCTCTGCCCCGTAATTTGTGAAGGAAGAGTTCTGGTTGAGTTAAACTGGGGCCTGCACTGCTGTTTGAAGATAAAGCCTATGCCCCTCATAAATGGATGGGCTCATCTCAAAAGATTGGTTACTGCAATTGGTCACTATCACCAGACTGACCATCCCAGCATTCCTTGCCAGTATCCATACATTCATGCAAAATAGGGCACTCACGATACTAAGAACTAGCAAACCAACTTTTACAACAGTAAAATGGTTTAAAGGAAATCAGACAGCGTTTGTACAAATACTTATAATGTTTGATCTATTTTCAGTTTTAAATAAATCCAAATATTTTAGCTGTGGCTGGCACAAAATATAAATTATTTTGCCTTTGCTTGATGTGAAAGGTAGGCTATATTTACCAAAATTCAGCCACCTAATAAGGATTGTTTAAAAAACTGATTCCATCACCCAGTATCCTGTGTTTAATTTTTTGCAGCCTTTTTGCCTTCTTCCACCACCCAGAAAATGAGGAACATTGTGCCTTTCTTCATTCATGTATGCTGGTAAATTTCTAAGTCTCAGAATAAAAATTAAGCATAAAATTTCTTGGTTTGGAATATTTACAAGCAAAATGCTTTATTTAGAACTCAAAATTAACAGCACTAGCTCCACACAGTGTCTGGCACACAATGTGCTTGCTGGCAATCAAATCTTAACTAATCAATAAGAAAGAAAGACATGGCACACACTAACATTCTTTTCTTAAATGGCACTTTATCTGGCTTTCTATTCAAAAATAACCCATTGGGGACACACTGTCACTTGCTTTGTAGTCTGAGTTGTCAGTTAAATATAGCCTTTTGCTTGTGTTTCTTTCATCCAGGCACAACTAGTAGTTCAAAGAATATAGACTCCTATGGGACAAGAGATCATGTGGATGGGTGAGAGAGCATTGTTTCGCATCTATAAAAGGTATTGTGACATTTGCCTCACAGGAACCAGATCCTAAATAAGTGAGTCAGGGTCTCTTTCTGCTTTTATCCTGTCTTCACCCTATGAGGTGGCACCAGCCAATAGGTTCCTCCAAATATTCTCTGGACTGACCGTGAAGGTGGTTGCCACTGACTAGTTCTCTACACATATATATAGCCTAGAATTCTGTCTCTATCCTCAGATAGGTCTCTCATGGGAGTTCCGAGTGCCTTGTTCTCCGTTAGATTCTTGGTACTGACTTCTACTGGCCTTCTGATACAAACCTTTGCTGCCTGCCCAGACCTCTGCTTATTCCTTGATTTTGCCTAACTGCTGTTTGGATTTGTTGCTACACCTGGTTCTTTCTCCTGCCTCCTCTTCTGCCTGTTATCCTGTGTCCACTCTACTCTACTAGAACACTTGTGCTTCAAGCTTTGGCTGCTCCCGAGTGCCAGAGACTCCACCTAAAGGGAAAGGGAGCTGTTAGACGTGAAGGCACACTCTTGCGGTCCTTGGTGTGGTCTTGTCTTGACATTATCTGAGGACCAACATAGAACCAGAAGACTCTCTACTCCCAGACTCTCCCCCTCTGGGACCAGCTACTGTTTGATCTTCACCACAGATCAAGTGATAGCCAATAGCCAGCATAAATCATTGCTGACTAGCAGAGAAATATGATGGGAGTCTTACTATTAGTCAGTTCACAGTACTCTGTGCAGTGCCCAATCAAGTTCCCCTGGACCCAGCATTAACTCTGGATGCTAAGAGGCCTTTTCCTGATGCTTCTCAGGGAATCAAGTGCTTTCTGCATCTGCATGAACAGCTGTAAATTATATTTTGGTGTTGAGATTGAATTCTTATCCAGCAAAACAAAAGTGAGATTTATAGTACTCTTGGTTACAAGGGGATCCCCAAAGCTGGACCTTTGATTTGTTTGAACAAGAGTGCCCTGAGGCCTGGCCATGGTCTATGATGATTTGGAAAGAAAAGCCTCCACTGAGGCAGCTTTATGAGTCCTTCACTAAAGGAAACACTGCACTGAAGAATATGCTGCAGACTTCAGACAGGTGGAGGGCACACTCCAGATGGAATTTATGGGCCATGAGGAGGCATTTCACGATGTTACCAGGAGGCATTAAGAGAGAGCTTCTAATATGCTATGGAACCTCCAACCATTGCACCTGGGGGAATTCTGCACAAAAATGTAGAAAATTCTCTGCACAGTATTTTAAAATTTTGCAAGCTTTTAATAATTTTTGTGTAAACTTCCCCCATCATAAAGACCAACTCTACCTCTAAACCAGAAATTCCCACTGCTTTTTCCCTCCTCCACTGTCTCCCCAGCTCCCCCATTTTCTGTCCCTCTAACTTCTAGCAAAATCCTTTCTGCTGTCCATCCATTAAGTTCTACCCTCTTGCACATACCTCAACCTAGTTTTTCTCCCCTCTCACATGCATCTACTCTCATATTCCCAGGCATACACCTCAACCTTCATTTCACCCCACTCCTCAAGGAATATACACACCTCCATCCCCCAGCCCCCTTAGACTCACCATCAGCCCATCAGCAACCACCAGTTACCTCCCCTTCCAACTCACTATCAGCCAACTTTCTAGACAAATGGGACTGTGTTGGTGGGGGGATCACATTTCTGTGATGCCAGCAATACTAAACTTAAACTGCGCGGAAGGCAGCCCTGGCAATCTACTTCTGTATCTTGCTATGAAAACCCAATAGTCACAACAAAAATTGCATTATAGTGCTGGAAGATGAGACCTCGAGGTCAGAAGGCACTCGACTGGCTATAGGGGAGGAGCTGAAGACTTTTCAGAGTAAAGCCAGCATCTATGATGTGATTAGATCAAAGTCCTTGGGACGTCTGACTGCTGATGTAGCTGCGCATGAAATGAGAGTCAAACTGCAAAGATGTCTTACATATTGGGACATGGAAAATACGAAGCATGAACAAAGGGAAGTTGGAGGTGGTCAAGAATGAAATGGAATGCATACATCTCGATTGTATCTGATGATCACATGTCTACTATGCTGGAAATGAAAGACCAAGTAAAAATGGTGTTGCATTTATAATTAAGAAGAAACTTGCAAGAACTGCAATGAAATTATAATGCAGTCTGTGAATGTTTAATTTCTATTTGTCTATGAGGAAAGCCTATCAACAACTATAATTCAGCAGCTGCAGAAGAGGATGAAATTGAAGAGTTCTATGAACAAGTACAAGCTGAAATTGACAGAACATGCAAACGGGGTATCCTGATAGTCATGGCTGACTGGCACGTAAAATGGTTGGAAAACATGGACTTGGCAGCAGAAATGAAGCTGGAGAAAGAATTCTGCAAGACCAACGATCAGTTTATTCAACTCAAACACCTTCTTCCAGCAATACAAGTGGCAACTATACACATGGACTTCACCCAATGGATGGTACAAAAATCAAATTGACTACATCTGTGGAAGTCAACGATGGAAAAGCTCTATGACATCAACAAAGACAAAACCTGGAGCTGACTGTGGTACAGATCACCAACTACTAGTATGCAAACTCAAGCTAAAGTTGAAAAAAAGCAGGCCACTCATGAATGTAGCAAAATATGACCTTGAGAATACACCACCAGAATTTAAAGACTGCCTGCAAAATCAATTTGCTGCTTTAGAAGCAAATGACAGAGCTCCAGAAGAGTTATGGGATGACAAAGAGCATTGTGTTGGAGGACAGCGAGAAATCCGTACAAAAGGTGAAAAAGTAAAAACCGCCAAAGTGAATGACCGAAGAAAACTCTGAAAATTGCCCAGAAATGCATAGAAGCTAAAGCCAGAGCAGAAAGAAGCAACTGAAGAACTCAGTTTTCCAACGTGCAGCAAGACAAGACAAGGAGAAGTACAATGATGCACGCAAGGAAACAGAAGCAGCAACTATTAGAGGAAGAACAAGATAAGCTTTCCTAAAGCTACGAGAGTTAAAGAAAAAATTTCAGCCTCAAATTGGAATGTTACAAGATGCTCAAGGATCCATGTTGAATGATGCTGAAATGATCAAGAAAAGGTAGAAAGAATATACAGAGTTTTTATATGATAAAGATCAAGTGGACCAACAGCCATTTCAATCTGTACCAGAACCATTGGTGATGGAGTAGAAGCAGCATTGAAAGCCTTATCAAAGAACAAAGAAGCAGACATTGATCGCATTCCCACTGACATATTACAGCAATCTGATGCAGCTGTTACCATATTTACAAGGCTCTGCCAGGAAATGTGGAAGACATCATGGCCAACTGACTGGAAAAGATCTATGTTTGTACCAATACTAAAGAAAGATGATCCAATTTACTAAGGAAATTAAAGCACAATTGCTCTAATCCCACATGCCAACAAGATTCTACTCAAGATTATTTGGCCGAGACTACAACCATACCTGGAACGAGAACTACCTGAAGTGCAAGCAGGGTTCAGGAAGGGGCGAGGAGCGAGACACATCGCGGATATGAGATGGATCCTTGAAAAGATAAAACACATATAGATATCCTTTTGGTATTTAAACTGACTACAGCAAGGCTTTTGATTGTGTAAACCATGAGAAAGCATAGTTACTCACCTGTAACAGGCGATCTCCGGGAACAGCAGGAATTTAGTCCTCACATATGGGTATCGTCGGTACCGACGGAGCCTGCGCGGGAACGCTCCCCAGCGTCCAATTAGAACGCTTTTGGGAGCATCCCACAGCGCCTGCGTGCTGCCTTCCTGCCTTTCCCAACTGCCTCTCTCCAGTTGAGTTTTAGAGCTCAGACAAAGAGAGAGAGAGCGAGGGAAAGGAAAAGAGATAGAGAGATACAACTCCTAGGGGAGGTGGGTGGGTTGTGAGGACTAAATTCCTGCTGTTCCCGGAGATCATCTGCTACAGGTGAGTAACTATGCTATCTCCAGGAACAAGCAGGAATGTAGTCATCACATATGGGGACTCCCTAGCTTTAGGTGCTAGGGAGAGACCCCAGAAGTTGTGTGTCCCTGAGAAGGGCTCCACTTCCCCCCATGGATCTCTGGCATCCTACCAGGGATGGTGGGTAGGAGTTGATTAGGTATGGAACAGGTATTTGAAAACAGCCTGACCAAACAAGGCATCCCGGCGGGAGTTCTTGTCCAAGCAGTAATGGGCTGTGAAGGTATGAACCAAGGCCCAAGTGGCTGCTCGACAGATGTCGTCAATAGACACAGAGTTCAGATGAGCCATTGAGGATGCCATGGCTCTCACATTGTGAGCTGACGTGGCCCTCCAGAGAAAGGTTCTTACTCTGATAGGCGAAAGAAATACACTGAGCAATCCAGTTAGATAGTGTTCTCTTGGAGACTGGAAGTCCCAAATGAGAAGGATCAAAAGCAACAAAGAGTTGAGAGGACTTTCTATGTTGCTGTATTCTTTGTAAGTAAAAAGCTAGAGCTCTTTTAGAGTCCAAGGTATGAAGATTCCTCTCTGCATTTGATGCATGAGCTCCTGGAAAAAAGACAGGTAGGTAGACCTCTTGGTTGAGATGAAAAGGCGAGACCACCTTAGGCATAAAGTGTGGATGAGTCCTAAGGACTACCTTGTCATGATGGAACCTTGTATAAGGTGGATTAGCTACTAGTGCTTGCAATTCACTAATGCGGCGTGCTGATGTGATTACAATGAGAAAGATAACCTTCCAAGAAAGAAATTTCAAGGAGGTGGTAGCTAAAGGTTCGAAAGGTGGCTTCATGAGCTGACCAAGAACCAGGTTCAAGTCCCATGCCACCGGAGGTGGTCTAATGGGAGGCTTAGTTAGAAGGAGGCCTCTCATAAATCTTGCTATAAGAGGATGAGAGGAAATAGGTTGTCCATTTAGAGGCTTAAGAGAAGCTGCAATAGCACTCAAATGGACCTTTACTGAATTTGTCTCAAGGCCTGCATTAGACAAATGGAGGAGATACTCCAGCAAAGATTCCAGAGGTATCGCAAGGGGGTTAAGACCCTTTTCTGAACACCAAATAGTAAACCTTTTCCACTTGAAAGCATAAGAACGTCTAGTGGAAGGTTTTCCGGAAGCATAAAGAACATCTTTCACTTGTTGAGAAAAATGAATATCTTGGAGATCTAGGCCTTCAGCAACCAAGCCCTGAGATGCAGAGACTGGGGATTGGGATGCCATAACTTTCCATCCTCTTGAGAGAGGAGGTCTGGAGCAGACCCTAACTCCAGGGAGGGAGCTTGAGAGAGATGTAGAAGCAGAGGGTACCACACTTGCCGTGGCCAATGTGGTGCTATGAGAATCATGTGGCCTCTGTCTCTCTGAAGCTTGAAGAGAGTTTTGGGAATTAGGGGAATGGGTGGAAAGGCATACAGGAAATCTTGACCCCAGTAAAGGAGGAAAGCATCCCTGGCCTGAGCCCCCTGAGCCGGAATTCTGGAACAGAACCGGGGAAGTTTGGCATTCCACGGATTTGCAAAGAGGTCAATGTCCGGGGTTCCCCAAAGTTGAAATATTCTGGTCACCTGGTCTGCATGCAGAGACCACTCGTGTGGAAGGAGAACTCGACTGAGTCTGTCCGCCCAAGAGTTTTGAATGCCTGGAAGATATACTGCCAGCAGATGAATCTGATGCTCTCTGGCGAGGGCCCATAGTCGCAAAGCTTCGTTGCAAAGCGACAGAGAGCCCATTCCCCCCTGCTTGTTCACATAGAACATGGCTACCCGATTGTCCGTATGAATGAGGACTGTCTTGTAGCTGAGCAGGGGGTGGAACACTTGCAGAGCTAGGAAAATTGTTTTGAGTTCCAAGAGGTTGATGTGTAGAGAACTCTCTTGGGGAGACCAGGTGCCCTGGGTGGAGAAGTTTTGCAGAGGAGCTCCCCAACCCTTTGGAGAAGCATCTGTTGTGAGAGTTGCTTGGGGTAAGGGTTGCTGAAAAGGGCACCCCATCAACAGATTTTGAGTGGATGTCCACCATTGGAGGGACAAAATGTGGCGACTTGTGTTTGCTATTTTGTCTGACAGGCACCCTGATGCCTGGGTCCATTGGGTGGATAAAGTCCACTGAGCTGCCCTCATGTGGAGGCGAGCATATGGAACCACATGCACGGTGGATGCCATGTGGCCCAGCAATTGCAACATTTCTCGAGCAGTTAGATGAGGCTTTAGCACTGCTTGAGAAGCTAACTGTACCAAGCGAAGGCAACGGGCTGGGGAAGATAGGCTCTTGCACGTGTGGTATCCAGAAGAGCTCCTATGAACTCTAAAGATTGAATGGGAGTCAGACTGGATTTTGGGATGTTTATTACCAGCCCTAAATACTGAAGGATACGCATTGTGCAGGATAAAGAAGTCTTGGCCTCTGACTGTGTTGGAGCTCGAATGAGCCAGTCGTCTAAGTAAGGGAAGACGAATATTCCCAGAGTGCGTAGAAATGCTGCCACCACAGTCATGCATTTCGTGAACACCCTTGGTGCAGAGGCTAGACCAAAAGGAAGCACCCTGTATTGGTAGTGCTTTCCCTGAAAAAGGAACTGAAGGAACCTTCTGTGGGTTGGATGGAAGAGAACATGGGTGTACGCATCCTTGAGATCTAGAGAACACAGCCAATCCTGACTCTGAAGGTATGGAAGCAGAGCTCCAAGAGAAACCATTTTGAATTTCTCTTTGACAAGGAATTTGTTCAATTCTCTGAGATCTAAGATAGGTCTGTATCCCCCTGTTTTCTTTGGAATAAGAAAATAAGGGGAATAGAACCCTGTGCCCTGCTGATGAAGAGGCACTTCTATTGCCCCCTGGGCAAGAAGGATGGTAACCTCCTGGCCTAACAGGCTGACGAGAGAAGTCGGAGAATTGAACTGCTTTACTATTGTGTGAGGGGGCATACTTGAACAATGAAGTTTGTACCCTTCCTTTATGATGGAGTGTGTCCAATGCTCTGCTCTTATTTGCCCCCATCTGGGAGCAAAATGACATAACCTTCCTGGAATGGTGGACGGTTCTGGTCCTTCCAGAGCCAGAAAGGCTAAGTTCTCTAGCTGAAAGTCAAAGGCCCTGAGGAGGCTGAGGCTGCTGGGCCGGTGGAGGCCTAGCAGCCTTTGCTTTCTTCTGTTTGGGTGTTTGCTGATGTTTGGTTGAAAACTGACCTGCAGAAGATGCCTGCTGACCATAAGCAGGATAAAATATTTTCTTTTTAGAAAAAGATGTTTTCTTGAAAAACCTTTTCCTAACAGGATCAGCAGTAGACTTGGATAGTCTATCCAAAGTGGAATTTTCAGCATCCATTTCATTGGCTTTTTCCTGCCAATCTTTACCAAACAGGTTCTCACCAGTACAAGGGATATTTCCCAATTTATCTTGTACCCAGAGCTCTAATCAGATGCTTGGAGCCAAGCAATTCTACGTGCACCTATGGCAATAGCCGAGGTTCTGCTTATACATTCAAAGCAGTCAAAGGCTGCACGGTTGGAAAATTTAGAGACATCTTGGGCATGTTTGAGGCAAGTGAGAAAGTCCTGTCTTTTATCCTCAGAAATGAAAGGACTTAAAGTCTGTAAATGATCTGTGACTTCCTTTAGGAACATTCCCATGTAGAGACTATAGGAACTGATTCTTGCAGCAAGCATGGAAGCTTGAAAGACTCTACGTCCAAAAGCATCCAGGGTTCTGCATTCACGTCCTGGAGGATTAGAGG
This sequence comes from Ichthyophis bannanicus, assembly GCA_033557465.1. Lineage (NCBI taxonomy): Eukaryota > Metazoa > Chordata > Amphibia > Gymnophiona > Ichthyophiidae > Ichthyophis > Ichthyophis bannanicus. Next base: position 351,719,926 of record CM066034.1, on the reverse strand, counting down.
CATGTCTTTTTGCACTTCTAATCCTTCTCATAGCAGACTCCACCAGAATAGAGTGGTGAGGAAGCAGAGTTTTATGGAACCCTGGACAAGGAGGGACACGATACATAGTATCTAACCTATGAGAATGAGGAGAGGTGGTAAGAGGTGCTTCCCACATCCTCAACATGAGATCATATAGAATCTCATGAATGGGTAAGGTAGCTGCCTCCTTAGGAGTTTTGGGATATTGTAAAATATCCAACTCCTTGGCCCTTGGCTCTGTCTCAGGGGCCACAGTGATGGACGGGACCACAGTGATGGACGGGCCCCGAGCCACCTCTCTGATGAAGTCTTGGAAAGACATGTCCTCTGGAGGAGACATCCTGCGTTTAGGGGAGTAGGACTCCTGTGGAAGAAGCATCGCTGCATCGACAGAACTTTCAGAATTCTCAGATTCTTCTGAGGAATCGAAGTATCATCTGTCCGGATGCTCCTGCAGAGCCCGATGCCCGTAATGAGCAAGATCGGTACCGGGAATAACCGGTACCAGAGAATTGGTACCGGAGGGCATCGGAGGACAGGGTACCGGCATAGCAGACACCGGTGCCGATGTCGATGCTATCGGTACCGGTGCCGATGTCGATGCTATCGGTACCGGTGCCGATGTCGATGCTATTGGTACCGGTGCCGGTGCCGATACTGATGCCGGTGCCAGTACCGGTGGAGTTGTCTGTCGCGGTACCAAGGGCGTCGATGCCGCAAGGAAAGCCGCTAGACTGCGTTCCATGGACAGAATTCTCTGGTCCATAGACGCTGCCAATGCCTGGAAGTCGGCACCGGTGGAGACCACCGGTACCCCAGAGCATGGCACCAGGAGATCTGTCGAGGCCGAGCCATCGAGAACATCCTGGAACCCCGATAATGATGCTTTGGAAGCCGAAGCCTCCCGCCGGGGTAATTTTGCCAGTGCAGAATCCTCGAGGGCAACGCCAGAGGCATCTCGATGCTTAGAAGGAGATCTACCCTTCGAGGACCGGCTGGATTTATGTTTAGTTACCTGAGATCCACAGGAGGAAGAAGCAGCCCTGGAAGACGTCGATGCCACCGAAGCCGCATCAGAGGGAAACAGGGTACTGAGCTTGGCAGCTCAGTTCTGCCGACCTCTTTTAGACATCATAGCACAGGACACACAATCTGTGATGGAGTGGTCAGGACCTAAACATTTTAAACACCATTCATGGGTGTCGGTGACGGAAATGGTAGCGCCACATTTTGTGCACTTTTTAAAACCTGAGGCAGGTTTTTCCATGTTAAGGAAAGTTTTTGGGCCTAAGGCCCAAAAAGGCAGGTGCACCTAAAGAAAAGGAAAAACATATATATATATATATATTTATTTATTTTTTTTGAAATAGGAAAAGAAAGACCGGCGGTACCGGTAGAGCATCGAAGAAGGCAGACGCGACCACAAAAAGAAATAAAGAAATTCTTCTGCGGTGACAGGAACACGACCTGCTGGCTCCGCAGAAAAATAACAACTGGAGAGAGGCAGTTGGGAAAGGCGGGAAGGCAGCACGCAGGCGCTGTGGGATGCTCCAAAAGCGTTCTAATTGGACGCTGGGGAGCGTTCCCGCGCAGGCTCCGTCGGTACCAACGATACCCATATGTGATGACTACATTCCTGCTTGTTTCTGGAGATACTCTGGGCCACATTAAGAAGCATGGGTATTACTATAATACCTGATAGTTCTCTTGCACAACCTTTACACTGATCAAGAAGCAACAGTTTGAACGAACATGAAGAAACAGAAGGGTTTAAAATCAGAAAAGGTGTATGACAAGGCTGCATAGCTTTCCCCTACCTCTTTAATTTATATGCAGAACAAATCATCAGAGAAGCAGGATTGTATAAAGACAACAGAGGTGTGAAGATTGGTGGAAGACTCAACAACCTTCGCTATGCTGATACCACCACATTACTGGCTGACAGTGAAGACGATCGGAAACATTTGTTTCTCAAGATCAAGGCAGAGTCTTAAAATGGGCCTGCACCTTAATGTAAAGAAGACAAAGACCCTGACAACTGGAAAAATCAATAAGTTCATTGTTGATGGAGAAGAAATTGAAATAGTGGACAACTTTAACCTACTTGGTACAACTATCAATAAAGAAGTAACAAGAGGTCAAGAAATCAGACGATGCATTGCTCTTGGCAGAATGGCTATGAAGGACCTAGACAAGATTCTCAAGAGCAGAAATCTCTCTCTCTCCATACAAAGATTAGACTTGTTCAAGCCATGGCATTTTCAATGATGTTATATGGATGCAAAAGTCGTACAGTGAAAAAGATAGACAGGAAGAAAATCGCTGCCTTTGAATTATGATGCTGGCGATGAATTCTGTGTATATACTGTAGACTGCCTGAAGAAGAAATCAGTCAATAATGCAGGAAATCAAACCTAAGCTTTCTTTAGAAGCTCAGATGAGAAGACAGTTTTTCATACTTTGGACACATCATATCAAGAAAGAGATCATTACAGAGAGACATCATGCTTGGCAAGGCAGAAGGTCAACGCAAAAGAGGAAGGCCAGCAATGAGATGGATCGATACAACAGCAGCTATGGGTGCCAGTCTGTCAAAAATGAGCTGCCTGACTGAGGACCGAACACAATTTAGGATATCTATCTAGAGGGTCGCCATGAGTCGACACCGACTCGACGGCACTTAACTCACTTCCTCTGCCCAATCGCAGTGGCATTATTTTAAACAGCCACAGAAACACTTCTCTTCACTCCCATGGCTGTGCTACACTTCTGGCACCGTCACCATAGGTAAACAGAAGTGCTTCCTGTCTCTAGCATGAAACAGGAAGCACTTCTGTTTACCTTATTAAAACCTCGCAGTGTCAGTGTTTGAAATGTAGCACAGTTGTAGGAGCAAAGGCAAACGATCCTGCGGCTATGAAGAAGCAAACATTGAGGCAAGCTCGACTACCTTAAAACTTGGGAAATCCGAGCCTGTGTCACTGGCTCACTGATGCAGATGCCGGTGCCTGCAGAGAATTCTACATAGCAAGTGCAGGTGGGGACTTTTGCACAAATTCTGCATTGCACAGAATTCCCCAGGAGTAAACCATGCTGGACGATCTGATTCAATTTGTCATCCAAACCAACCACCAGAGGGAGTGGAGGGTGGAGAAAACTAGTTCAAACAAACCTACCTGGATGACTCCAGTAGTCCTTGCATCCACTAAGAACCATGCCCTCAGAGGAGCCCATGGAAACTGGCAACACAGTTAGGAGAGCCTTCACGGCCAAACCCTGGTACTATTTATTTATTTATTTAACAATTATTTATATACAGTCTTTCTACAAGTCAAGACTGTTTACATTTAATATTGTGCCATGTCATATTGAAAAAACTGTGCACTTTATATATAACAACTACTGAAGAGGTACAACGAGGGTTGCTCAGAAAGTAATGCCCCACATGTTTTTTCTCAGTCTAGAATGAAGATAGAGGTGTGAAATTGAAAGGGTAGTAACTTGGAACTTCAAAGGACACGTGTGTAATTTTACAGTCATCCGACAAATAGCGAGGTGGTAGTGATCCTTCAAATGGCGTCTGCGAGTGACACATGGTACAAACAAGCAGCTGTAATTGAATTCTTGGTGGAGGAGAAAAAGTGTGAGAAACATTCACAAACGGTTGTGTGCTGTGTATGGAAGTTCTGTGGTAGATAGGAGCACCAATGGACGATAGGTGAAGAGAGTAAAGGCTTCAGGAAGTGGCAAAACGGAACTGGAAGATCGGCCGCGGTCTGGGTGTCCTGCCTCAGCCACCAGTCCAGACAAGCTGCAGCGCGCTGATGACATTATTCATGCGTATCGGCGCATCACAAGTCGGGAATTGTCCGTACAGCTTTCCGTCAGTAGAGGTAGTGCAATGGCAATTATTGACTCTTTGGGATAAAGGCCTCCCCCTCAGCTTCAAAACACGCCAGCAAATCAGACAGATGTCTTTCCTTTGGCGTTTGTGTTCAGTTGTGAGACTTCGTAGAACCCATCTTGCACACACCTTTGAATATCCCAAAAAGTCAATAATTGCCATTGCACTACCTCTACTGACTGAAAGCTGTACAGATAATTCCAGACTCGTGATGCGCCGATCTGGACTGGTGGCTGAGGCAGGACTTTCTTTCTCCTCCACCAAGAATTCAATTACAGCTCGTTGTTTGTACTGTGTGTCACACAGACACCATTTGAAGGATCACTACCGCCTTGCTATTTGTCGGAGGACTGTAAAATTACACACGTGTCCTTTGAAGTTCCAAGTTACTACCCTTTCAATTTCACACCTCTATCTTCATTCTGGACTGAGAAAAAACATGTGGGGCATTACTTTCTGAGCAACCCTCCTATGTTTATATGGCATTGACAAAGGCCGTTGGGTCTGCAATTGCCCATGGAAAGTGAGAAAACTCACACCTAGATGGTCCGAGGGAGATCCACATAGGAAGTAAAAAGTTCAATCCCCCCACTGATACATGTAAGGTTTCCTTATCTGACCATCCACTGGAAGAGCCAGTCTACCTCTGTTCAGGCTTTTCTGGACTGGAACAGCAGGCAACTTCCTGGATCAACACTTGTCTGACTGTTGGGGATTCTCTAGAGAATCTTGCCTGTAACACTCCAAGTAGTGTCTGTCAATAGAAGGCCAAATCAGACTAGCTACTACAGTCATCCTGGACATGGAACTTAGAATGGGCTGCCTTTGTAAAAAAGCCATGATCTACTGCCTCATGCATTGTCCCTCATCTGTCATTTTGGGACTTCCCTGGATGTGCACATAGGTTTGATAGCACTTTGGACTTCATGCAAAGATGTTGCCAGACATCCAACCTGTACCATTCAGCAGCTGAAAGTCACAAAAGTTAATCAAAAATCTGCCACCAGGGCATGTGGAATCTGCAGATGCCTTCAGTGAAAAGGAATCCGAGAAATTACCTCCTCACGGGGCCAACTGTCCCATTGACCTACTATTGGATACAATGCCTCCCAGAGGCAAACCTTACCCGTGGTCTGAACTTGAAGTGAAGGCCATGTGGAATAAAGCCTCCAGAAAGGCTTCTTCAGGGCTCCCATATTGCCCCCTGGGGCCAGGTTTTTCTTCATAGCCAAGACAGACTATGCTCTTTGCCCTTGAATTGACTACAGAGATTTAACTGAAATTAATATTAAGAACCATTACTCTTGTTCCCTTTATCTCTAAGTTGTTTGATCAGGTGAAAGGCACTAAGATCTACACAAAATTTGACATATGAAGAGCATACAAACTGATCTGAATTTGGAAGGGAGATGAGTGGAAGATGGCATTTCACAAAGGATGGACACTATATATATATGGTAATGCCCCCAGTCTTCCGAGACTTCATAAATGACATCCACCGAGACATGTTTGGAAGGCTTAGAAAATAAACTCTCTCCCCCTCTCTCAATTTAGACTGGCAGCATGTCAGGAAAGTCCTCCAACATCTGTGGGATAACCACCTTTATGACAAACTGCAGAAATGTCCATTCAAGATCACTAAAATGCCTTTTGTGGTTTCTACCTGGGGGGGCTTGAAATTGATCCTGCCAAGGTTTCAGCTGTTCTTAACTAGCCTCACCCTCAAAGCCTTAAGGCAGTTCAATATTTCCTAGGTTTCAAAAGCTATTACTGCCAGCTCATTAAGGGATCCTCCAGAGCAATTTCTCCAAATGGGTTAGCTTTTGTGCATACTGTGGATAGTCATGAACCTCACTTCTAAGCCAGGATATGTGGGTATAATCTCAGTCTCTCAAATTTACTGCTAATGTTCAGCATAGTACTTGCATTGTGTCAAAGAGCCTCTTTCTGGAGTTTGTAAGATGTAACATGTATGGGTAATTTATCAAGGTATGCTTGAAAATTCTTCTTAAGCCAGTGCCACCCAACATGATGGGCAGGGAAAGGCTGGCCTGTCCATTAGGCAAACTAGACAGTCGCCTAGGGCATCAGACCCTGGCAGGCAGTTCGGCCCTAGACCATCCCGATGTGCTGCTGTCACCCCATGCATCCAGCCTCTCACAGAAGCTTGATGATCAGCACAGCAATCACCTCTTTGAAGCCACGGCAGTCTTTAAAGTGTGCATGCGTGCACTTGCAGCCTGCAACTTCAGTCCCCTGCAGAAGTCTGAGGGGGAAGGAGCGGCAGGCCATAAGTACGTGCATGCACTTAAAGGCCTGCCATGGCTTCAAAGAGATGATAGCCATGACGCCCATCGACCCCCAATGAGAGGCTGGATGTCTAAGGCGATGCGGTGGGAGCAGCACATCGGGCCTGCCTAAGGCTGCAAGAACCCTTGGACCATCCCAGACTATGGTAAGCAACTATGTTCCTGCCATATTTTCTTGATCTGACTGCATTGCTTGGTACTTGAAGATCTTCTCCCTCTCAATGTGATTCACAGAATAGTCATATGGGACTGACATCTCTATAAACCAATGCCATTCTGGTGGTGGTATCCTTTACCACTATGTCCGGCTTCCTTAAATCCAGATTTTTATGGGTCAGAAGAGGAGCATTGCAGGTGATCATAACCACTTCATTCTCTGTAATTTTCTTAGGGTCACGATCTTAGTGTTTTTCAGGCATAGTGATGTAGTGTTTACAGAATTTCCAACAGAAGAGGCATGCTACCCGACTCTGCCTTTCTACATAGAAATTTTCTACCATCAGAACTTTAGTCAGCTATGAGGTGAGTCACTGTTTCCAGCTCTCTCAAACAATCTACATGTGTCTGCTGTGCCAGTTTTTCAATGCTCACTGTAAACCATCTTGTCCATAATCTGCTGTCCTGGCCTGCAACTATCATCTCTCATCCGTTTTCAGTTCACCTCTCCTTAATCATTCATGCGTTCATTCTTGATAGACAAAGGGTTCCTGGAGTAACACTCTGCATTTCCCACTGAATTTGTATATTTGCTACTTGCTTTCCCTCCTTTACTGATCTAATTCTTTGAAGAGCTTTTTTCTTTTATTTTGCAAATACTGTTGCTTCCTGTCTTGTGTTTGCTTGTGAATTCTCACTTATTCTTTCTTGTTCATGTTCTATGATGGAGACAGATTCTGGATGCTTATGTTCATATTTCTGCACTTTTTGTATATTTGTGTAACTTTTTATTGGAAGGTATCCCCAAATCACAGCTCTGATGACTTCATGTTATCCAGAACACCGATGTTAAACTAATTTAGGTTGCAAAAAAGTCCAACCATTTCACTCCACTTCTATTTGAAGAACACTGTTTCACGTTTAACATTTCAGTCACTTCTAAATTCTCCTCATGACACACTGAATCTCTTGCCTTATTAACTTCACACGAACTTACCCTCTTACACTTCCATCTTGTGTTCTCTATTCTGCAAATCAGAATCTCCTTACTGTCCTTACCATGATTACTCTGCACCTTGAAAATTACAGAGCCATCACCTTCTGTTTTACTGAGCCTTTGCTCTGGAATTATCTTCCTTTGCACCTCCATCTTCAATCATCCTACAAAAAATTTATGACCAGCTTAAAAACCTGGCTTTTTGCATGTGCCTGCCAATGGTGCCCTAATTTGCTACTTATCCTTTTTTTTTCTTTTTTGTGCACCCCTGCCCTCTGAAAGAGGTGCTGGAGTACAGTTTGACCAAACATAGCATCCCAGCAGGAGTCCTTGTCTAGATAATAATAGGCAGTGAAGGTATGGATGGAAGACCAAATTTCTGCCTTGCAAATTTCATCAATGGCTAGAGAGCATAGGTTTGCCATCAAGATGGCCATGGTGTAAACATTGTGAGCAGTGACATGCCCTTCCAGGGCGAGTCCTGCTTTGTCATAGGCAAATGAAATACAGTCTGCTATCCATCTGGAGAGCAATCATTTAGATATATGCAGACCCAGATGATGAGGATCAAAGGAGATGAACAATTGCAAGGCTTTATGATGACCTTGGGTTCTCTGGAAATAAAAACCCAATGCACGCTTGAAGTCAAGTGTGTACAGAGTAGCTTCTGCTCAAGATGCACGTGGTCTAGGAAAGAAGACTAAGGTAAATTGACTGGTTTAAACGGAAAGGAAACACCACCTTTGGCATAAAGGGTGTCATGGTGTAACCAAGTATTCGGGGGGGGGGGGGGGTCTGCCACCAGAGCATGAAGCTCACCAATACATCTAGCTGAAATGAGGGCAATGAGGAAGGAGTATCTAAGACAGGAACTTCAGGGAGGCTGTGGCCAATGGTTCAAAGGGTGGCTTGAGAAGCTGCGCTAGAATGAATTGAGAGCAGCTTGGACAGCAGACCTCTCATGAAACACACTACTGCAGATGTGAGGAATTGGTGGCAGTGATGTCGACACCATGTGCATCAGCCCTGATGTCTATGCTGGTACTGATGGGCCGGTCCTGGAGTCAAGGGCTGGATAGTACCAAGACTGCCAGGAGAGCTGCTAAGGCCCACTCAATGGCCAGCATGGTCCATTGAAGTTGCCGATGCTTGGGTATCAGTCGTGGGTACTTGCGCTACCATCCCAGAACATGGCACCAGTAGCTCTCCAGAAGTTGAGGCCTCAGGAATATCCTGAAACTCTTCTGGGGCTTTGGAGGACAAGGCCTCCCACCGGGGCTGTTTAGTAGGCTGATCTACCTGCGATGCAAAGCCCGAAGGATCTCGATGCCTTGAGCGAGATCTATCCCTGGAGGTTTTGTCTTGCTTCGATGTAGACTTGGGCTTTGACTTTAAGGATACCTGGGGATCCATGAGAGGAGGATGAAGCCCTCGAAGTGGACACCAACAATACCGCATCCGAGGCAAAGTGTGCCCCAAATTTAGAGGCCCGGATCTGTAGACCTCTCCGAGTCATCTTTTGACAGAGGGGACAGTCTTTTGGCTGATGACCTGGGCCGAGACATTTTAGACATCAGTCATGTGTGTGAGTCACTGAGATGGTGCTAGCACACTTGGAACATTTCTTGAAACTACTAGCTGGTTTCTCCATGTCTTCAATGGTGGGATGGCTATGGTAGGCTTAAGGCCTAAAAGGGCGTCGAGAAAATAATGAGGTAACCAGCAAGGTCTTCGACGGTGCCGGTAACAAAGGGAGGGCAGAGGCGCTATCCACAAAGAGTTTCTACAATGATAGGATTTGCTTTCTGCTGGCTCCGCGAACAACGAAGAACTGAAGAGAGGGCGTTGGGAAGGGAGGAAGGCAGTCGTGTAGGCACAGTGGGATGCTCCCAAAAGCTTTCATACTGGAAGCTGGGGAGCGTTTCTGTGTGGGCTCCATCGGTACAGACATCTCCCATATGTGAAGACTACATTCCTGCTTGTTCCTAAAGATCAACATGGATTAGAGAATGAAATGGCCAGTCAATAAAAAGGTAGAAAAATTAATTTTAGTTTCAGTTTAGGACTGGAATATGTCAGTTTTTGGAATATATATTTTCTATCTTTATATTTTGCACCCTACAGGGGCATATGTACCTCTTTCTATTTCCCTGCTGTTATACTGCATGTAGGGGTGTAGCCAAAGGTGGGCCTGGGCAGGCCATGGCCCTTCAACTAGCATTAGGCAGACCCAATCAGCAGCAACAGAACAGCTGATAATGAGACAATAACTGGAGGCAGTGTCAACATTCGTACTGCTTTGTGCCTATACATGTTACTCCTAGGCCTAAGGCTGGCCCCAGAGTTGGTTCAAGATGTTAGCACCCTAGGCAAACCTTGGGCATTATGCTCCTCCAGCAGTCAGAATCTATTGTTTAGCTTTGAATGTCCTGCTCTTTGCCACCACCACCCAAAAGCTGTCATCCTAGTTTACCTAATTGTTTTGCCAGCACTGCTCAGGCCCCACTAAAGCAAAAAGCCTTAGCTGTGCCAATGATGCACAGTTTGACTTCTTTGGGTGTTTAGTTTAATTTTTGTCTACATGTGTCTATTTTTAGTTTATGGTAATTTATTCCTTACTTGGTGAGGATCTATCTTATTTTCTGTATATGTGATCGAGGCCAGGTATTCTATTAGCTTGGAGTTTCTATGTAGAGATTAATAGTAATCCGGCCTATTTGGTTTTCTTAATAGGTGTATGAATATTCTAGAGCTCACTGTAATATTTATAGTGCTGCTCATTTCCATTAGTTTTGGATGTTAATACTGTTACCGTATGGTAGATTTTTTCTATAGGTCCTGAGTAATTTTTGTAAGGTTTTGTATTACTTCATAATATGCACAGTACTAGTGAGGGTTTATACTGCAGTTAACTGAGATGACATAAGAATCAGAAATTATCTTTGGTATGTTGAGTCCTGTGGGAAATGTCCTAGTTCTGCTCTCTAACCATTGTTGGGAGAGGGGTTTCTTTGGGTGCAGAACGTATGTTCAAAAAGAAAATCTGAGAACCACAGCACAGTTTAAAATGGCAAGAGTTATAAACTGCACCATGGTTCTTGCTTTTTGGATTTTGCTCTTTGGTATGTGATCACCTTGCATATATCCTTTGTCTTTGGCAGAAAATATATTTATATTAAAAACCACGCTGGTCCACTGTGTAGTGTCAAGATTCAAAACAATGTCTTACATTAGATTTCTAGGCTAAATAATTAAACTGCTACAGGTTTTGCTGCATACAAACGTAAAGTTTATTTTTCAAACTATTCTATAGCTGGGGAATATACTGCTTGCTTTCTTTGTCCTTGGGGCAACCACTTGATTGGTCTCTTGAGTGAGGGGACCCCCTATTAGAACATAAGATATATATACATCAGTCTCTGCTAACTGAGCAAGAGTTCTGATCCAGCAATTGCAAAGCTAAGTTTCTAAATTTACTATTATTTCGGCTAGTTTTGATATAAATTTTCCTTGCCTATTTATTTCCTGTTTATAGTCTCAGAGCAGAGTGTGCCCACAGTTCATAGGTGGTCTACTGGCTAGGGACATGACATCCTTGATATTTGTCTACTAGGACTTGCAACACACATTTGCTTTTAGATTTTGTCACGCCCCCTTCTGTCCAGGCGGCTGCCTACAGGAGGGGACGTGCCTTAATATAGTCCAGAGCCGGGGCTTCTGGGGATTGTAGTTGTGGGTTCAAATAATATTGAGGCCCGAGAGTTTAAGGCAAACACAGGAATATTTATTTTTGTTTTCCACCTTCCAAAAAGAGCTTTAAAAGCTCAACGCATGGTAAACAAATTAATATAGGATTCTTTCTCCCAAAACCATGTTTTCCACAAAAGAAAAAGACTTTTACATACAGCACCACATGGTAACTGTTTCTGTCAGGTTAAAACGCTTGTAGTTACTTTTCTTACAACTTCCAGCATTCAGAACAAATCTTTAATTGCTTCCTTCAGCATTAAAGACATGTGGCTGTTTTCCTTTTAACGTTCCAGCCTTCAGCATAAGGTTTTAGCTGCTTCACTCAGCATAAAGCACGTGTAGCTGTTTCCTTCTTTTAAAGGCAAACAGGATTCTTGAGCAATACGAACTTAAACAACGTCCAGCCTGTTTTCTTTTTTGCTTTACCAGACAGTAAGATTCTAGGCCTCTCTCCTTTCAGTTAAGGTTATTACAAAGTCTTATGACATAAAGAACAGTCCATTATAGAAGACTCGGACTCCTGGTCAGATTCATAACATTCAGTTTGCATTTCTTCAGCATCAGTGCTTTCTATATCCTGGTTTAATTCTCCCTGTATAAACTCAGGTTTAACCTCTTCTAGCAGCTCTAGTACTTTCCTCCGATAAGACTTCTCTTTGCACACAGGCTTTTCAGCAGGCACGTGAAGCCTCTTCTCTCTCATTAAGTGGCATAGTGCTTCTAACTGACTTAAATTACTTTTAGTCACAGATTTACTCACGTTCCCTTTTGGAGCTGGCAAATTTCCTATAACTTCCTGGATTACTGCCAAAGTACGTTGCTCCTCGTCAGGACTTCTCTCAGCTATAAATCTCCTCCCTCTAGAGCCCAAAGCCATTTCTCTGCAGCACTGGCTCCTCTCTGGGTTATGGCTTCTACCACTGAGAGCTCCGCTGCATTCCTCAGCGTTCTCTGTGGTTAAACTTTTCCTGTGACTCGGTCTCACAGCTTCCTTCCCTCTGGAACCCTCTCTAGTGTTGTCCTTGGAAATACTCTTCTCTTCAGCTGCCCTGAAGGTCTTCCTTCCTTCAGACTCCCTCAAGTTTCTGCTTCCTTCTATTTCCCTGGTGGTTCCATTTCCTTCTATTCCCCTGCGTTTATATGAGTGTGCCTGAACTAGGGTCCCGTGCTCCTCCCCCAGGTGGCTCTCTTTAACTTTACTACTTGCTTCAGAGCTTGGGCGTGGCTTGTAACCAAGAGCTACGTGTGTTTTTTTCTGTTTAGCTTCAGCATGAGAGCTACAGCCTTCCTGCCTGTCTCTCTCCCTAAAGGTAAATGGGTGTTTTTCTCCTATTTCCATAGGCTCAGAAATACTTTTGCCATCACAATTTGTAAAGACCTGGTTTTCTCAACAAAATTTTGCAGAAAGGTACTGCTTTATAACCATCAGCAAGTCAGGTATTAAATACAATAGATGTGGTGCCTTCATTCTAAAAAGAATTATTTGGAGGCTAAGAGCTTGCCCTATAAGTCAAGTTATTTGCAATGCATAAAGAACTGATTCTATTAAAGGAAGAATTAGCTGCAATTAAACACACCCCTTCTAGCGTACAAATTTAAAAAAATCCACCACCACTCCCACAAAGAAACAAGCAGTCCAGGAACAAATGGATCACAAGTGGGGTCTGGTAGGTTGTGACCTGTAACATGGAGACACCCTTGCCATCAAGAGATAGCCCTGCATAATGCTTTCTCTGCCTTGAGAAATTTCAGTGCCCAATTAGTGGAAACTGAGTGCCCTTTAACGAAGAGGTTAATGCTCAATCTACTGATAATGCCCTAAATATGAAAAAACTGTCACAAAAGAGGAAACTACTACTACTTGGAGTTTCCATCATGAGAGGCACCAACTTGGGAACACAGTTCAAAGAAGAGAAGATGGTCGAACGTCTCCCAGGCTCTTCAGCCAGCAGAATATGAAGCAAATTGCTGGCATAGTTAGTGTGGAAAGTGAATGCTCCAAAACTGATGTTATCATCCACTTGGGTACAAATGACCTGACTAGAAACAGTGCCTCTACAGTTTAGTTTATTTGCATTTGATATACCGCCCTTTATGACATCAGGGCTGTTCACAGTCACATTATCAAAAAGTGGCACAAAGGCCAGAAGAAAGAAAGGAACTACAAATTAACAGGAAAGAGGAAATTGCAGAGAGCATAAAGACAAGACAGAGAAGAGATTATAGACAAACATAAATAAACCAGGTCAGTTATGAGACTGGGAGGTTGTATGCAGTGGTAAATAGATGGGCTTTCAGCTGAGATTTGAAAATAGAGTAATTTGATTCTAGTCAGAGTGACGTAGGCAGAGCGTTCCAAAGGGCAGGACCGTGGAAGAAAAAAGCAGAGTGGCGGGTGGATTGAAGATGTGCGCGTGCAGGTGAGGGAAGATGAAGGCGGTTTGCGTGTATGGAGCAGAGACTGTTCAAAAGGACTTCCAGATTCTGGGAGAGAAACTCAAAGCATTCTGGGAAGCTCTACCTGTTTTTGCTAAGGGAGCAGAAAGGCTGCATCGTATAATTAACTTTAGTACATGGAGCCAAACCTGGTGTAAACAAGAAGGATTTATATATATAGGCGATTGGGGAAACAGATGGAACAAGAGGCTATACTGTGTTGATAGGATCCTTTTCCCTGCAACAGAGAGATGTAGTCTAAGTGAAAAATTCAGGCATTATGTGGATAGGCATTTAAACTAGGGAAAGGGGGGTGACTGATGGAAAAGAACAAGTTCAGGACATCACTCCGAGCAAAAACATAACATTGGAAACAACCGCAGTATTAACCCACATATTAATGCCAAGTAGGAAGGGGCATGCAAAACAAAATCCATGCAAAATACAGACAAACCAGTCAACAAATGCTGGAAAGCAATGAGCACAAATGCTCGAAGCCTAGCCAACAAAGTTTCTGACCTGGAAGCCCTAATAATGGAAATGGACTTGGACATTGTGGCCATTATAGAAACATGGATTAAAGAGTCGCATGAATGGGATATAGCCATAGCTGGTTATAATCTATTTAGAAGAGCTATAGAGGGTAGAAAAGGAGTAGCCGCCACCCTATATGTCAAAGGCAATATTAAAGCTGCTGAAATGTAGGGGACGTGGGGAAAAGAAGCATGGTGGATTGTGTTGGAAAGAAGAGATGGTACTATCATCCATACTGATGTAGTCTACAGACCTCCAACTCAAACCAAAGAAATGTATAGCGAATTGATTATTGATATTACAAAGAGAGCCATGAAGGGGGAAATGATCTTATTGGGTGACTTTAATCTACCAAATGTGAATTGGAATATTCCTTCTGCAAATCTGGAAAGAAGTGAAAAAATCGTGGATGACTTCCAAGATGCATTACTAAGACAAATGGTGATGGAAATGACCAGGGAAAGCTCGATGCTGGATTTAGTACTCACCAACGGAGATAGCATGCCAAAAATCAAGGTGGGTGCCCATATGAGCAGCAGCAATCATCACAGAGTGTGAGGCCAAGGTGGAGTCCAATCACAGCAAGCTCAAAGTCCTACATTTCAAAAAGGACTTCAGTAATATGGCCAAGTGCCTGAAGGAAGAATTGGCAGGGTGGGCGGAGATAAGGGAAGTGAATTGCAGTGGGCTAAACTAAAGGAGACAATAAAAGGGGCAACAGACACATATGTAAGGTAAGTAAATTAAAACAAGAGGAAAAGGAAACCTATTTGGTTCTCCAAAGAAGTGGCTGCACAAAAAGGCAAAAACCCCACAGCTTTTATAAAATTCAGTTCACAAACAGAAGAACACAGAAAAGAATACAGGATAAAACTAAAAGACAAAAAGAAATAAGGATAGCAAAATCAAAGGCAGAAGAAAAGATGGCTAAAGATGTGAAGTGTGGCGACAAAACCTTTTTCAGGCATATTAGGAAAAGGAGGAAAATCAGAGATAGAATTGCAAGACTCAAAAGTGCCAGGAACGGATTTGTGAAAAGTGACATTGAAAAAACGAAAATGATACACAAATACTTTTGTTCTGTTTTTACCAAAGAAAATCCCGGAGAAAGACCATCTGTGATTGACAAATATACAAATGAGAATGGAGTAGATACCACACCATTCACAGAAGATGATATGTTAGAACAGCTTGCAAAACTGAAAGTGGATAAGGCCATGGGACCAGATGGGATACATCCCAGGATACTGAAAGAGCTCAGAGGTTCTTTCAGGGACATTAAAGGATGGCTTTTAATAGATCCTTGGAGAGAGGAGAAGTTCCACAGGACTGGAGAAGGGCTGATGTGCTACCTCTTCACAAAAGTTAAAATACAGAAGACGTGACAAACTACAAGCCAGTAAGCCTTCTCTCGGTAGCAGGAAAAGTAATGGAGGCAACTCCTGAAAGACAAAATAGTGGACTTTCTCGAAACCAACAGGTTGCATGATCTGAGGCAACATGGTTTTACCAAAGAATTATCTTGCCAAACAAATTTGATTGAGCTCTTTGACTGGGTGACCAGAGAACTAGATCAAGGGCAGGCGATGGATGTGATTTACCTAGATTTCAGCAAAGTCTTTGATACTGTTCTTCATATCAATAAACTAAACAGATTGGAGATGGGTCCCAGGGTGGTGAACTGGATCAGAAAATGGTTGACTGACAGACAACAGAAGGTGTTGGTAAACAAAACTTACTCGGAAGAAAGAAAGGTGACTAGCAGTGTATCCCAGGGTTCAGTCCTGTTCAAAGTATTTCTGGGTGATATTGCTGAAGGACTGAATAGAAGAGTCTGTCTTTTTGCAGATGACATGAAAATTTGCAACAGAGTGGACTCCCCTGAGGGAGTGGATAACATGAAGAAAGATCTACAAAAACTGGAATGCTTGGCAGTTAAGATTTAATATGAAGAAGTGAAGTGTCATGCACTTGGGAAGCAGAAATCCAAGGGAATTGTATGTGACAGGGGGAAGAAAGATTGGTGTGCACAGACCAGGAGAAGGACCTCGGAGTGATTGTTTCCGAGAATCTCAAGGTGGCAGAACAGTGTGACAAGGCGGTGGCTAAAGCCAGAAGGATGCTGGGTTGCATACAGAGAGAAATTACCAGCAGAAAAGAAGAGGTACTAATGCCACTGTACAAGTTGCTGGTGAGGCCTCACTTGGAATATTGTGTTCAGTTTTGGAGACTGTATCTCACAAAGGATATAAAAAGACTGGAAACGGTTCAGAGGAAGGCGACCAAAATGATTTAGTGCCTGCAACAGATGAGAAGAGACTTGAGGACCTAAATATGTACACTCTGGAGGAGAGGAGAGATAGGGGAGATATGATTCAGACCTTTAAATACTTAAAAGTATTAATGAACAAACCAACCTCTTCCATAGACGGGGAAGCTCTAAAACTAGAGGGCATAACATGAAGCTGCAAGGGGGTAAACTGAAAAGCAATGTCAGGAAATATTTTTTCACGGAAAGGGTGGTGGATGCTTGGAATGCCCTCCTGATGGAAGTGGTGGGGGCAAATATAGTGACAGAATTCAAAATAGCAGGGAACAGATACAGTGGATCCCTTTATAGCAACAGGATAAAATCAAAACAAACATAACTGTCTCTTATATTTCAACAAATAGGAGTGACCTACACGGAGAGATGGGTACATCCCCAAACAAATGCATGGGGAGGGGTGATCTGCACAGAGTGGCAGGTGCACCTACTCTTGTCACCTTGCTGGACAGACTAGATGGACCATACTGGTCTTTATCTGCCATCATATATTATGTTACTATATTTTACAAAACCAACAGAAACACACACTGAAGCCTCACAAAGCTATATCAAACGCACAAGCCTCAATACTTTAGTTAGATACTGTCCAGTGTACATGTCACACTTACAGGAGATACATATAAAACGCAGGAGAAAAGACCTCAGTAAACAAACTTTACCCTGTGTGCGCCAGTCATTCATTGCCTGAAGGGGAACCGCCTCCATATACCATCACAGCTTTAAAAACGCCTCCTTTTACCTATCCCAACGCATTCTAAACTTTCAAAAGCAACTGCACAATTACAGCACAATATGCTATAAATTTATTAACAATCAAGGGACCAATCCTATGATATATATCACTCCCTATGTATTATTCACTCTTAATGGTGATACAAAACCTGAAGCCAGAGCCTAGGTCTCCGCCTCCACAGCTCTACAATATCGACCAACACAGAATCTATGGGCAGCACGCCACACAGGATCTTAGGGTAATTACTGTAGCTCAACAGCACTAAGTCTACAGCTTTTCCATCATCCCTAAAAATGGAGATAAATTCAAGCCAAAACAAAGCGTATTGTCCTGTAATTGTGCAGTTACTTTTTAAAGGTTAGAATGCTTTGGGATAGGTAAAAGGACGAGTTTTCAGACCTGTGATGGTATACAGAGGTGATTCCCCTTCAGGCAGTGAATGACTGTCGCATAGCGCGTAAAGCACAGTTACTTACCTGTAACAGGTGATCTCTGGGAACAGCAGGAATTAGTCCTCACATATGGGTACGATGGAACCGACGGAGCCTGCGCGGGAAAGCTCCCCAGCTTCCCAGAAAGGAAGCTTTTGGGGCCTCCCACAGCGCATGCGCGCTGCCTTCCCGCCTTCCTGACCAACTCTCTTCAGTTCGAGTTTAAAGCTGAGACAATAGAGAGAGGAAAGGAAAGAGAGAGAGAGAGAGATACAACTCCTAGGGGAGGTGGGAGGGTTGTGAGGACTAATTCCTGCTGTTCCCAGAGATCACCTGTTACAGGTAAGTAACTGTGCTATCTCCAGGAACAAGCAGGAATGAGTCCTCACATATGGGGACTCCCTAGCTAAGATGCCGGGGAGATCCCCCTGCAAGAATTCCTCATCTTCCCATGGATCTCAGGCATCCATTCAGGGAAGGTGGGCAGGAGTTGTTTAAGAATGGAACAGGTGTCTGAGGACAGCCTGACCAAACAAGGCATCCCGGCGGGAGTCCTTGTCCAAGCAGTAATGTGCTGTGAAGGTATGAACCGAGGCCCAAGTGGCTGCTCGACAGATCTGATCGATGGATACAGAATGAAGATGATCCATAGATGTGGCCATGGCTCTCACATTGTGAGCTGTGACATGGCCTTCCAGAGAAAGGTTCTTACTCTGGTAAGCAAAAGAAATACACTGAGCAATCCAATTGGACAGTGTTGTTTTTGAGACTGGAAGTCCTAAATGAGAAGGATCAAAAGCAACAAAAAGTTGAGAAGACTTTCTATGTTGCTGTGTCCTGTGGGCAAGAGCTCTTTTACAATCTAACGTATGTAGGTTCCTCTCTGCACTAGATGCATGAGGAGCTGGAAAAAAGACAGGTAGATATACCCATTGATTAAGATGAAAAGGTGAGACCACTTTAGGCATAAAGTGGGGATTTGTCCTAAGGACTACCTTATCATGATGGAACCTTGTATAAGGTGGATTAGCCACTAAAGCCTGCAGTTCACTGATGCGGCGAGCAGAAGTGATTGCAATAAGGAAAATGACTTTCCAGGAAAGGAATTTTAAGGAGGTAGTGGCTAAGGGTTCAAAGGGTGGCTTCATAAGCTGACCAAGAACTACGTTTAAGTCCCATGCCACTGGAGGAGGCCGAATGGGAGGTTTAGTTAAAGTTAGACCTCTCATGAATCTTGCAATAAGAGGATGAGAGGAAACAGATTGTCCATTGATAGGCTGAAGAGATGCTGCAATAGCACTCAAATGGACTCTTACAGAATTGGTTTTAAGTCCTGCATTGGAAAGATGCAGGAGATATTCAAGTAAAGAAGTTAAAGGTAGTGCTAGAGGGTTAAGACCTTTGTTAGCACACCAAATTGAAAATCTTTTCCATTTAAAAGCATAAGAACGCCTGGTGGAAGGTTTCCTCGATGCATGGAGGATATCCTTCACCTGTTGAGAAAGATTCAAGTCTTGAAGGTCTAGGCCTTCAGTAACCAAGCTCTGAGGTGAAGGGACTTGGGGTTTGGGTGCCACAAAGTCCCCTCCTCTTGAGACAGAAGGTCTGGAGCAGCTCCCAGATCCAGGGAGGGTGTCTGGGAGAGATGCAGAAGTAGAGGGTACCACACTTGGCGTGGCCAGCGTGGAGCTATGAGGATCATGGATCCTTGATCCCTCTGAAGTTTGAATAGAGTCTTGGGAATCAAGGGAATGGGTGGAAAGGCATATAGGAAGGCCTGACCCCAATGAAGGAGGAAGGCATCCTTGGCCTGAGCTCCCTGACACGGAATCCTGGAACAGAACCGGGGAAGTTTGGCATTGTACGGACTTGCAAAGAGGTCTATGTCCGGGGTCCCCCATTCTTGAAAGATTCTGAGTACCTGATCCATGTGCAGGGACCATTCGTGTGGCAGCAGGACTCGACTGAGTCTGTCTGCCCAAGAGTTTTGGATTCCTGGGAGGTACACTGCCAGGAGATGGATCCCATGCTCTCTGGCGAAGGCCCAGAGTTTTAGAGCTTCGTTGCAAAGTGACAGAGAGCCAGTCCCTCCTTGTTTGTTTACGTAGAACATGGCTACTTGATTGTCGGTATGAACAAGAACTGTCATGTTGATGAGGAGGGTATGAAAGACCTTGAGAGCAAGGAGAATTGCTCGCAGCTCCAAAAGGTTGATATGAAGGGTGGTTTCCTGTGGAGACCAAATGCCCTGAGTGGAGAGGTCTTGGAGATGAGCTCCCCAGCCTGTTTGGGAGGCATCTGTAGTGAGAGTTGCTTAGGGTAACACAGGTTGGAAGGGGGCCCCCAACAACAGATTTTGAGTGGATATCCACCATTGGAGAGACCAAAAAAGACGTTTTGAGGTTGCTATTTGGTCTGAGAGAGCTCCTGATGCTTCGGTCCACTGTGTGGACAAGGTCCATTGAGCTGATCTCATATGTAGGCGAGCATAAGGCACTACATGAACTGTGGATGCCATGTGACCTAGCAGTTGTAGCATCTCTCTGGCAGTCAAGTGGCTTCTGGACTGAATTTGAGAGGCCAAGTGCACTAGACGGTTGCAACGGGCCTGAGGAAGATAGGCCCTTGCAGTGGTAGTATCTAGCCAAGCCCCGATGAACTCTAGGGATTGAGTAGGGGTGAGTTGAGACTTTGGCAGATTGATGACAAGTCCCAGATACTGCAGTATGCGTCTGGTGTGGTCCAGGGAAGTCTGAGCCTCGGACTGAGATGGAGCTCGGATGAGCCAGTCGTCCAGGTACCGGAAGACAAAGATCCCCAGAGTGCGTAGAAATGCAGCTACTATTGCCATGCATTTGGTAAATACCCTTGGAGCAGAGGCTAGACCGAAGGGGAGTACTCTGTATTGGAAATGTTTTCCCTGGAACATGAACCGTAAGAATTTTCTGTGGGATGGATGGATGGATGAGTATATGTGTATACGCATCCTTGAGATCTAGAGAACAAAGCCAGTCCTGACTCTGTAGGTATGGAAGGAGAGTACCTAGAGAAAGCATTTTGAATTTCTCTTTGTAGAGGAATTTGTTCAATTCTCTGAGATCCAGAATGGGTCTGTATCCCCCTGTTTTCTTGGGAATCAGAAAATAGGGGGAGTAGAAACCTGACCCTTGTTGAGGAAGAGGAACCTCTTCTATTGCCCTTTGGGCGAGAAGAGTGGTCACCTCTTGGCCCAACAGGTGCAGGAGAGATGGGGGAGAATTGAATTGTCTCACCATGGTATGGGGAGGAAGGCTGGAGAAATGTAATTTGTAGCCCTCTCTGATGATAGAGAGGGTCCACGGTTCTGATGTGATTTGTTCCCATCTGGGAGCAAAATGAGCCAACCTTCCTGGAATGGTGAGAGGTTCTGGCTGTTGCAGAGCCAGAAAGGGTACGTTCTCTAGAATCAAGTCAAAAACCCTGAGGAAGTTGGGACTGCTGGATTGTAGCAGCCCCTGTGGCCTTTGTTCTGGCCTGCTTAGTTTGCTGACGCTTAGGAGCAAAGCGAACTTGGGAAGATTGCTGGCCAGTATTTGTGGAAAATCTGGTCTTTTTATAGAAAGTTTTCTTAAAAGGTTTTTTCTTGGCAGGGGTAGAGGTAGACTTAGAAAGTCTATCTAAAGCAGCATTCTCTGCATCCATTTGAGTGGCTTTGATTTGCCACTCTTTGCCAAAGAGATTTTCACCCGTACAGGGCAGATTGCCCAAGCCTTCTTGTACCCAGGGTTCCAAATCAGAGGCCTGGAGCCAAGCCAGTCTGCGAGCAGCTATGGCTATGCCAGAGGCTCTGCTTGCCCCCTCAAAAGAGTCAAAGGCTGCTCTGTTGGAGAACTTGGAAACATCTTGAGTGTGCTTTAGCAAAAGAAGGAATTCCTCCTGTTTATCCTCTGGGATAAAGGGGAGAAATTGACGTATCTTTAATGCAATCTCTTTCAAAAACATGCCCATATAAAGGCTGTATGAATTGATTCTGGCAATAAGTATGCTAGCTTGGAAGATTTTTCTCCCAAAAGCATCCAGAGTCCTACATTCTCTTCCTGGAGGGGTAGAAGAGTGTCTTTTGGTACTCTATCTTTTTCATAGCAGACTTCACCACAATAGAGTGGTGAGGAAGCTGAGTTTTTTGAAAACCAGGAGAAGGAGGAACCCGATACATGGTGTCCAAACGTCGAGAATGTGGAGATAGGGTAAGAGGAGCCTCCCACAAATCCATCATGTGTTCTTGAAGAATTTCATGTATGGGTAAGGTGGCTGCCTCTTTAGGAACCTTAGAGTATCCTAAAATATCTAAGTTTTTTGCTCTAGGTTCCTTTTCTGAGGATACAGATATGGAGAGTCCTTTAGCTACTTCAATAATGAAGTCTTGAAAGGACAAATCCTCTGGAGGAGACATTCTCCTTTTTGGAGAAGAGGGCTCCTCAGGAAGAGTGAAAGAGACGTCAGCAGAATCATCTGAGGTATCAGACTCTTCAGAGGATTCAAAGTATCGTCTATTTGTTTCCAGAGATCGATACGCGTACCGATCGGTACCGACATCGGGTGTACCGGGTATCGGAGCGGTATCGAAGAAAGCTCCGGAACCGGAGACCGGAACCGGCATGCTACTGGAAGTAGATGCTCTGGGTACCGGTATCGGTTGCGGTACCGGAATCGGAGTCGGAACCGATTGTCGCGGTACCGATGGCGGTGCAGCATTAATGAAAGTCAGTAAGGCCTGCTGCATGGATTGTACCGTAGTACCCATAGCCGCCACAACTGCCTGGAAGTCGGTACCGGTGTTAGCCGGTACCCCAGAGCAGTCTAACAGGAGATCAGTCGAGGCCGTGCCATCGATGTCTACCTGTAACCCCTTAGGAGGAGCTTTGGAAGCCGGAGCTTCCCGCCGGGGTTGTTTGGCTGGGGCAGGGTCCTCAGGGTCAATTGCAAGGGCCTCTCGCTGCTTAGAGGGAGATTTGCCTTTTGAGGACTTGCCCGAAGAATGTTTGGTTACCTGAGATCCATCAGGAGAAGAAGACCTGGAGGATGTCGATGCTGGAGTATCGGTAGAAAACAGCATATGAAATTTAGCTGCTCTGTTCTGTAAGCCCCTTTTGGACATCAGAGAGCAGGATGGACAATCCGGAATGGAATGGTCAGGCCCCAAACATTTAAGACACCACTCATGGGTGTCTGTAACTGAAATAGTACCGGTACACTTAGTGCATTTTTTAAAACCAGAAGCTGGTTTTTCCATGAGGGAGACCTGAGAAGGCCTAGAGCCCTCACAGAAAAAATACACCAAGTGTAGGAAAAAGTAATATATATATATATATATATATATATATTTTTTTTTAAATAAACGAAAAAAGGACCGGCGGTACCGGTCTGGAATCGGGGAAGGCAGACACGCGGTCAAAGAAACAAATTAAAATAACAATTTCTTCAGCGGTGACAGGGACACGACCTGCTGGCTCCGCGGAAAAAGAAGAACTGAAGAGAGTTGGTCAGGAAGGCGGGAAGGCAGCGCGCATGCGCTGTGGGAGGCCCCAAAAGCTTCCTTTCTGGGAAGCTGGAGAGCTTTCCCGCGCAGGCTCCGTCGGTTCCGACGTACCCATATGTGAGGACTCATTCCTGCTTGTTCCTGGAGATAGTTCATTTACTGGGGTCTTTTCTCCTCCATTTTATGTGTATCTCCTGTAAGTATAGTATGTACACAGGACAGTATGAGAACATTAGAAATGCCATATTGAGTCAGACCAAGGCCCATTAAGCCCAATATCCTGTTTCTAACAGTGGCCAATCCAGGTCACAAGTATCTAGCAGGTTCCCAAAAGAGACACAGGTTCCACAATGCTTCTATTGGGGCAAGCAGTGAATTTCCCGGGTCCTCTTTAATAACAGTTTATGAACCTTAACTGCAGGAACTTGTCCAAACCCTTTTTAAACCCAGCTACACTAATAGGTTTTTACTACATGCTCCGGTAACGAATTCCAGCGTTTGATTACACGTTGAGTGAAAAAAATATTTTCTCTGATTAGTTTTAGGTTACATTGTAGCTTCATTTATGTCCCCTGGTCTTTCTACTTTTTGATGGCATAAACAATCAACCTACATTTACCTGTTCCATTCCATTCGTTAATTTATAGACTTCTATCATATCTCTCCTCAGCTGTCTCTTTACCAGATTGAAGATCCCTAACCTTTTAAGCCTCTCCTCATGAGGATATCTTTCCATCCCATTTACCATTTGGTGGCTCTTCTCTGTAACTTTTCTTATTCCGCTTTATCCTTTTTAAGATACAGTGACCAGAATTGCACACAATATTCAAGGTGTGTTTGCACCATGGAACGTAACAGAGGCATTAGAATATCCTTTGTTTTATTCTCCATTCCTTTCCCTAATGATTCCTAGCATTCTATTTGCTTTCTTGGCCACTGACCGGGAAGTGGTTTTCAACCTGTTATCCACGATGACGTCAATCTTATTCCTGGGTGGTGGTTCCTAATTTGGAATCTAGCTTGGGTTGTTCTTTCCTAGGTGCATAACTTTGCACTTGTCCACATTTAATTTCATCTACTATTTGAAAGTCCAGTTTATCAAGGTACTCTTGCAGTTTTTTACAATCCTCTTGTGTTTTAACAACTTTGAATAATTTTCAATCATCTGCAAATTTGATTACTTCACTCATTTCCATTTACAGGTCATTTATGAATGTTAAAAAGGAGCAGGCCCAGAACAGATCCTTGGGGTACTTCAATATTTACCTTTCGCCGTTGGGAAAATTGCCATTTAAACCTACCCTCTGCTTGCTATCTTTTAACCAGTTCCTCATCCACTATAGTACACTGCCTCCTATCCCAGTCTCTCCACTATGGCCTTATCCCCTCTTAGTGCTCATTTTACTCTCTATCATCCAGTGGTCCAACTGACTCACAGTTTTTTGCTACAAATGTACTTGAAAAAGGTTTTACTATGCGTTCTTGCTTCCACAGCAAACTTTTTTTCAAATTTTCTTTGCCTGCCTTATCAATGCCTCGCATCTAACTTGCCAGTGCTTATGTTATTTCCAGTTTTCATCATTTGGCTCCTTTTTCCATTTCCTGAAATATGCTCTTTTGGCTACAACAGCTTCTTTGATCTCGCCTTTAAACCATGCTGGCAGTTTTTTGGACTTCCTTCCACTTTTCTTAAAGCGTGGAATACAGCTGGTCTGGTCTTCTAAGATAGTATTTTCAAAAAATGCCCATGTTTGATATACATCTTTAACCTTTGCAGCTGCTCCTTTTAGTTTTTTCTTAATTATTTTCATTTTATCATAATCTCCCTTTTGCAAGTTAAAAGACAGTACTATGGATTCCCTTGCCTGTTCTTCCTCCATTTATTAAATCAAATGTAATCATGCTATGATCACTATTGCCAAGTGGCCACAACACCCTTCTCTCTTGTACTAGATCGTATATGTTCCACTAAGGATTAGGTCCAAAGTGGTTTCCCCTCTTAATGGTTCATGAACCAGCTTCTCCAAGAAGCAGTCATTTCATCTTTAAACTATCTCCCTAGCATGACCTGCCATGACACTGACCCAGTCAATACTAGGGTAATTGAAATCACCCATTATTATTACTGTATTGTAACTTTTGTTAGCTTCCCTGCTTTGAGCATTTCATCATCCATCTGTTCATTCTGGCCAGGCGGTCGATAGTACACTCCCACTGCCATCGCCTTCTCCTTTTTACATGGAATTTTGATCTGGTGTCAAACTTTAATCCTGTGTGACTCAATACCCTCTCTAACATAAAACAAGCCCTCCACCAATTTGATCTACTCTATCATTGTGTTATAATATGTACCCAGGTATCACAATGTCCCATTGGCTGTCCTTCTTCCACTAAGTCTCAGATACCAATCATATGTAACCTCTCAACTCCCTGACTTGAGATCTGAGAAGGCCCCTCAATTTTGGCTGCAGGGGGGGGGGGGGGGGATGCGCTAGCTCATCTCATCTCATCTCAGGCAGCAGATTATGTTGAGCTACCCCTGAGGAGAGGGTTTATTTATCAGAAACCTCAGGTCCAATCTAGCCCACTTCCAACTTAATGTGTCTATTTACTGGTTCTTCTTATATGACATGTTTTACCCCATTCTTTTTCATTCTCAGTGCTCTTTTGCCTCCAGACAGATGGACAGACATTTCTTGACCCAACGTCTGTTAGATGGGAAAAAATAAAAATAGACAGGACGAACAGCTGGAAATACTTCATATTTATATTTTTTTCAGCACAATTTATGCAAAAATAAATCAGCAGCTACTGACAAGTGAATATTTAGGCAATATTTTTTCTGCCTTAGAAACAATGGCTTTGAAGAGCAGCAAATTGTCCATGTGATAATGTCCTCAGGCTGGTAGGGAACAGAAGGAAGAGTCTGAGAACGAAATAGTATGCCAAGGAATTTAAAGACAACAGGGGTAAGGATTAGCTACCAATAGTGTTTATTTCTTGTGTCCTTATGTGTTTTACTAAGCTTTTACTGCAGCATTCTCTCTGAGCCAGATCCTTAGTGGGATCTGGGTTCTCTTTTTTCCTATCCAAAAATCATTATGTAAGGATGCTCTATGGAAAGCATTTCCTTTGGTAAGTCTTCATCCAGAAAAGTATATAGTAACATATGATGGCAGATAAAGACCAGTATGACATAGTATATGATGGCAGATAAAAACCATCTAGTCTGCCCGGTAAGGTTGCTAGAGTAGGTGTATGCCACTCCATGTAGGTCACCCCCCCCCCCCCCATCTATACCTTTTAGTGTTATACCTGCTGCTCCATGAGGGCCACCCTCCTCTATGCCTTTGCTTAGGGTTATACTCGTCAGTCTGTACAGGGCAACCCCCCCCCCATATGCCTTTGTTTAGGGTTATACCCGCCGCTGCGTGAAGGTCACCCCTCTCTATTTCTTGAAATATAAGAAATTAAGTTTATTTTGATTGTGGATCTTTTTATAGCAAGATGATAAAAACAGCTGTATTTAAGAAAGTAGCAGCCACTTTCTATACAGTTTTTGGTCTACTCATATGTAGCACATAACTAGTGAAATTCATCAAAATCTTTTTCCTCTCCTTACTTTTGTTACAGAGTAAGTTTGTTTTAACATCCTTAAGAACAAGATGCCACAGATATCTGCAACAGTACTTTAGAATGTAGAACTCTTCATCTTATTACAGTTCAAGACAGAAAAGCATAGTTACTCACCTGTAGCAGGTGTTCTCTATAAACAGCAGAAATAAGTCCTCATGTATGGGTGACATCACCGATGGAGCCCCACAAGGAACACTCCCCCAGCTTCCAAAGGAAGCTTTTAGGAGGTACACCATGCAGGCGCACCTGCCTTCCCACCTGCCATAATGCCATGTTCTCCAGTAAAATAACATAGCAGAAGTCAAAAAGGCAATGCCCCAGGGAGGTTGGAGGACTGTTAGGACTCATTCCTGCTGTTCAGGGAGAACACCTGTTATAGATGAGTAACTAGACTTTCTCAATAAAAAAAACAGACAATAAGTCCTCACAACTGGGCAACAAGAACTGAAGAAGCTAGAAAGACAAGAAAGGCAGTCCCCGCTGACAGACTCAACCGATTCAATATCTTCAGCAGACATCAACCTGAGGGGATTTTGAGCAGGTAGCCTGGATGGACAGAAGGGCTGCCTGGGCAGGAGTTAACTAAGACCAAAAGAGATGTACGAGCATGGCCTGACCAAAATTGCTGTCTCATCAGGAATCCCCATCCAGACAGTAATGGGCTACAAAGGCATGGACCGAAAACTATGTCACAGCCTTGCAGATTTCCTCTGCGCAAACAAAATGGAGATTGGCCACGGACATAGCCATCGCACGGAACTGTGATATAACGCTTAAGGCTCAACTCAATCTCAGAATACACGTAAATGATGCAGTCCACTAGCCAGAGTGATGGTGTGTGCTTCGAGCACCTGGTTTTGGGTAAACCATAGGTACAGCGTGGTGAGCAACCAGAGTCTGCAGTTCGCTGACTTGTTGTGCCGATGTTACTGCCACCAGAAAGAGAATCTTCCAGGTTAGGAATTTCAGGGGGCATGACTCAAGCAGCTCTAAAGAGGCCAGCATCAGCTGGGTACCACGTTGAAGTCCCAAACCACAATTGGAGGCTTGATCAAGAGCTTCGAAAGGAGCAGGCCCTTCATGAAGTAAGCCACCAGAGGCTGTGCAGAAATGGGCTTCCCCCTGGAGCCACAATGGTATGCTCCAATCGTGCTGAGGTAAACTCACACCAAATTGGACTTCAGGCTGGAGTCAAAGAGGTGCAGAAGGTACGCCAGCAGCTGGTCCACGGCACAGGAGAAGGGGTTCAGTGCTCTGCCTGCACACCAGGCAGGGAACCTCTGTCATTTCAGCGTGTAGGCCTTGCAAGTCGAAGCCT
This sequence comes from Ichthyophis bannanicus, assembly GCA_033557465.1. Taxonomy (NCBI): domain Eukaryota; kingdom Metazoa; phylum Chordata; class Amphibia; order Gymnophiona; family Ichthyophiidae; genus Ichthyophis; species Ichthyophis bannanicus. The sequence goes on along the minus strand of CM066034.1, from coordinate 351,691,854 downwards.
TGTGGGATGCCAGAAGGATGTCTAACACCCTCTAGCAGATGAAGAGGACTATCCACACAGCATAAATGCCATGAGAATCGAGTGGACATTAGGGTGCAGCAAAGCACCACCCTCCTGCAAGATGAAGTCCGAGTCTGAGCCCAGGTAAAGAGGCACCCTCCACGAGAGCTGCAGTAGCAGCGGGAACCATGGCTGCCGCAGCCAGTATTGGTTGATGAGTATCATGGAGCTCTTGTTGGCCTGGAGCTTAAGGAGGGTCTTTGCCATGAGTGGTATCAGGAGATATTCATATAGCAACCCCCCCCCCCCCCCAGTGAAGGAGGAAGGCATCTGAGGCCAAGCGGTTGTTCGCTGCCTCCAGGAGCAGAACTGAGCCACCGGGTGGCAAAGAAGTCCACCACCGGGGTGCCCTATTCCCGAAAGATCCGAGCCACCACCACCCTCTTGAGGGTCCACTTGTGTGACACAAGTACCTGGCTGATCTGGTCTGCAAGATTGAGCTCGCTGGCTAGATAAGTTGCCCAAATGTCCATGCCATGGAGCAGGGTGAACCTCCACAGTCAAATAGCCCCCCAACATAGGTGGTACAAGCCCATGTTTGTTCACACAGAACATTGCCACCTGGTTGCCCATCTGGATCAGTACCACCTGACTGGCCAGGTGCACTCTGAAGGCTTGGAGGGCATTTCTGATTGCTCTCAGCTCATGGAAGTTGATCTGATGCAGGCACTCCTGTGTGGACCACAGGCCCTGGGTGCGCTGCCCATCCAGTGACGTCCCCCAGCTGAGCTTGGATGTATTTGTCGTGAGCATCTTTCATGGAGCCACCGCCTGTAACGGCAGATTCCTCTGTTCCAGTCACCTGTCGATGGACTGCACCAAGGGCACAGTGACCATGATCCAATTCCTGGAGGTGGCCTGATGCCTGTTTCCATTGCGTGCTCAAGGTCCACTGGGCCTGTTGCATGAAAAGACTGGCTTGGGGGGGAGGGGGTTTGATATGCATTATGCCAGTCATGTGACCTAAGATCCACATCATCTCATGGGCCACAGTGTGGTGCCAATCAATGTTCCCTCTAAGCTGTGCTAGCGTGCGCTGGCACACAGATTTCGGGCTCGTAGCGCACAAACTTTTGGCTCAGCGCAGGAGCAGGCAGTGTGGCGAAATTTGTTGAAACAAAAACTTAAAATCAATCCAAAAGATGACAAAATGGTGAAATTTGTTGATTGTTAAAATAAAAATGAATAAAAATGTAAGCTTTCAAGCCGTGTTTAAATGCGTCGCTATAACAATACAAAACTCTTCAAGAGGAAGTCTGTGAAAACCCTCCCCATTAATTATTTAACCACCATTTTGATTCTTTTCGTCCTTTTTATTAGTGCGTAGAGTCATTAAATTTTTATTATTTAACATCTATCAAAATGTTGAAGCAAAAAAATGAAAATCATCTTTTCGGGAAATTGAAGAAAAATAAAAGTAACAATTTCAATCTCGATTGGTTGACGGAGTTTTCTGTTGAAACTGATATGCTGGACTTGACTGGACATAAGAGTGTACAACTGAATGAAATTTTTGAATATCATGAAGCAGAGGACGTGGTAGCCTGCAGAATATGTCTAAAAGCAGAAGTTCAAGGAAACTGGAGCACCGGAAAGAATTGGGGTGAGTGGAAAATTGATTATCTTAAGCGTCACGTTACTCACAGATGTCATTTGGATGCAGTAACAAAACTCAAGAATCTGAAGCATGGATCTCTAATTAATTTTTTACGAGAAACACCTGAAGATAGGAACAAAAGACTTGAACAGGCAAATCGAGATAGGGCAAGCCCAGAAGAGGTAAAGATTTTAATTGGCAATGTGCTACTTGCAATTAAATTGAATACGTCCATGTTTGCTGTGTAGAAGATTCACAACTATATTGAAAACTTTGTTAAAATTCCAGCAAGCTGGAGAAGCAAAAATTATGCCTTCGAATTCACTGAATGCATAAATGGTGGTATTAAAAATCAAATTTCAACTGAAATCAGGGAATCTCCTTTCCATACTCTCATAATAGATGAAAGCACCGACATCACTACCTCAAAGATGTACATCAAATTTAGAAGGAATGGCGACTATATTCATAAAACAGTTTTTGCTGGAATGGTAAAATTGAATGCCTGCAAGACCACTGCAATAGTTGATTTAATAAGGAAGTTTTATGATGAAAATTGCTTGGACATGAATCGCATTATGATGTTTACATCAGAAGTGCTTCTGTTATGCTCGGAAATAACAATGGAGTTGCTGCAATTCTCTGTGAATCAATTCCACATATGCTGGAACAGCACTGTGTAGTTCACAGAGAGGTTTTAGCAATAGACGATGCTTGGAAAAAAAGTTCCATTTGTTAAGGATGTTGAAACTCTATTACGCACTGTTTATAATCTCATCAGTAGATCGAGTATACGGCAAGGCAAACTGGAGGAAATTGCTAATGCAACAGACAGTGACGTTGTTTCATTTAGGCCATTGAATGAAGTAAGATGGCTTTCTCGACATTTCGCTCTAAGGTCACTGGTTAAGAATTATGACGTTTTAATTGAATATTGTCAAGCACAAGTAGACGAAGATAATGATCCAGTACACAAATATTGCCTTGGGAGATTAAGAAAACCCGAATACAAAGCAGCAATATTTATTCTTTGTGATGTTCTCGGTGACTTAGCAGAATTATGCAAAAGTCTTCAGAAGAGCTCTTGGACCACCGTGGAAGCATATCAGTTCACCAAAGCCAAAATGCTGCGAAGTAGATCTCAGTATCTTGGAAAAAATGTCTACTTGAGTGAAAATGTACAAGACTTAATTTAATCTTACAGCTGTACAATAAAGCATAGTTACTCGCCTGTAACAGGTGATCTCCAGGAACAGCAGGAATTTAGTCTTCACATATGGGTAGGCCGGAAGGTCGGGGGTTCAAATCCCACTAGAGGACAGCAACCTTGGGCCGGAAGGACTGGGGTTTCTAGTCCCACAGGTGCTCCTTGTGGTCTTGGGCAGGCCACTTAACCCTCCATAGCCCATGCTCCCTGTAAAATAATTATCTCCAAGTTATAATGCCCTGTTCAATGTAATTTCAGTTTGTTCAATGTAAACCGCACTGATGCAGAATAGCGCGGTATATAAGAGAATGTAAATAAATAAATGGGTATCGTCGGTACCGACGGAGCCTGCACGGGAACGCTCCCCAGCGTCCAATAGGACAGCTTTTGGAAGCATCCCATAGCACCTGCGTGCTGCCTTCCCGCCATTCCAACTCTCCCTCTTCAGCTGAGTTTATAGCTGAGACAAAGGAGAGAAGGAGAGAGAGAAATAGAACTCCTAGGGGAGGTGGGTGGGTTGTGAAGACTAAATTCCTGCTGTTCCCGGAGATCACCTGTTACAGGTGAGTATACGCTATCTCCAGGAACAAGCAGGAATGTAGTCTTCACATATGGGGACTCCTCAGCTGAAAGATGCCAAGGAGATGGCCCCAGGAAGCTGCAAACCCATGGTGAGATGGGTCATGCTTCCTCCCATGGATTCTGGCATCCAAACCCGGACGCTGGGTAGGAGTTGCATTAAGTTTGAAAGAGATACTGAAGAACAACTTGGCCAAACAAGGCATCCTGATGGGAGTCCTTGTCTAAACCGTAGTGGGCTGTAAAAGTGTGCACTGAAGCCCAAGTAACTGCTCTGCAGATGTCGTCTATAGACACAGAATGAAGGATAGCCATAGAGGCTGCCATGGCTCTCACATTGTGAGCTGTGACATGACCCTCGAGAGAAAACCCCTTAATCTCATAAGCAAAGGATATGCACTGTGCAATCCAGTTAGAGAGAGTTCTTTTGGAAACTGGAAGTCCCAAATGACTAGAATCAAAAGCAACAAAAAGTTGAGAAGATTTTCTATGTTGCTGCGTTCTTTGCAGGTAAAAGGCTAAGGCTCTTTTACAGTCTAAGGTATGAAGGTTCCTTTCTGCATTGGAGGCATGAGGCCTCGGAAAGAATACAGGAAGGTACACCGCTTGGTTTAAGTGGAAAGGCGAGACCACCTTTGGCATAAAGTGAGGATGAGTCCTAAGAATAACCTTATCATGGTGAAATCTTGTGTAAGGAGGATCAGTCACTAAAGCTTGTAACTCACTAATGCATCGTGCAGATGTGATTGCAATTAGGAAGATGACCTTCCATGAAAGGAATTTGAGCGCTGTAGTGGCTAAAGGTTCAAAGGGCGGTTTCATGAGCTGCCCGAGAACAGGGTTCAAATCCCATGCCACTGGTGGTGGTCTAATGGGAGGTTTTGTTAGTAGAAGACCTCTCATAAATCTTGCTATAAGAGGAAATAGGTTGTCCATTTAGAGGTTTGTAAGAGGCTGCAATAGCACTAAGATGGACTCTTACTGAATTGATCTTAAGACCAGAATTTGATAAATGAAGGAGTTACTCCAGTAACGATTCCAAAGGTAATTGCAAGGGGGTTTTGAGAACACCATATGGTAAACCGTTTCCACTTGAAGGCATATGATCACCTTGTGGAGGGTTTTTTAGAAGCCTGAAGGATATCTATTACCTGTTGAGAAAGGTTGAGATCCTGAAGTTCCATGCTTTCAGCAACCAGGCCCTGAGATGCAAGGACTGGGGATTCGGGTGCCATAGCGTCCCATTCTCCTGGGAGAGAAGATTTGGAGCGCATCCCAACTCCAGAGGTGTAGCCCAAGAGAGATGTAGAAGCAGAGGTTGCCAACGTGGAGCTATGAGTATCATATGACCTCTGTCTCTCTGAAGCATGAACAGTGCTTTGGGGATGAGGGGAATGGGTGGGAAGGCATAGAGAAAGTCCTGACCCCAATGAAGGAAAGCATCCCTTGCCTGGCAGTTTTGAGCCAGAATGCTGGAACAGAACCAGGGAAGTTTGGCATTCAGTGGACTTGCAAAGAGGTCTATGTCTGGGGTTCCCCAGATTTGGAATACTCGGGCAATCTGGTCCGAGTGGAGAGACCATTCGCGTGGCAGCAGTACTCGGCTGAGTTTGTCTGCCCAAAGGTTTTGAATGCCTGGAAGATATACCACGAGGAGGTGAATTTGATGCTCTCTGGCGAGGGCCCATAGTCGTAAAGCTTCATTGCATAACGACAGAGAGCCTGTTCCGCCCTGTTTGTTCATATAGAACATGGCTACTTGATTATTGGTTTGGATTAGGACTGTCTTGTAGCTGAGCTGGGCTTGGAATACTCGAAGAGCAAGGAAGATTGCTCTGAGTTCTAGGAGGTTTATGTGAAGATAAGCCTCCTCTGGGGTCCAGAGACCCTGGGTGGAGAGATCGTGCAGGTGGACCCCCATCCCAACTGGGACGTATCTGTTGTTAGAGTGGCCTGGAATAGGCTTTCCTTTCCAGCAGCCCCTATGAGAAGGTTTTCCAGCAATTGCCACCATTGGAGGGACGAAATAAGACATCCTATTTTGTCTGACAGGCGACCAGAGGCCTGTGTCCACTGAGAGGACAGGGTCCACTGGGCTGCTCGCATGTGAAGACGAGCATAGGGAACCACATGTACAGTGGATGCCATGTCCCAGTAGCTGAAGCATTTCCCGAGCAGTTAGGGAGGTTTTTACCGCTGCTTGGGAAGCTAGTTGCACTATGCGAAGGCAGCGGGGCTGTGGAAGGAAAGCCCTTGATTGTCGGGTATCTAGGCGAGCTCCTATGAATTCTAGGGACTGAGAAGGAGCGAGATGGGATTTTGGAAGGTTTATGACTAATCCCAAGTAATGCAAAACTCGCATTGTGCGAGTAAGAGCAGAGTTGGCTTTTGGAGCTGTGGGTGCTCGAATGAGCCAGTCGTCCAAGTATGGGAAGACGAATATCCCCAGAGTCTGTAGGAATGCAGCTACTACTGCCATGTATTTTGTGAAAACTCTTGAGGCAGAAGCCAGACCGAAGGGAAGAACCCTGTATTGGAAGTGTCTTCCCTGGAAAAAGACTCAAAGGAACTTCCTGTGATCTGGATGGATGAGTATATGAGTATAAGCATCCTTTAGACCCAGAGAACATAGCCAATCATGACTCTGAAGGTATGGCAGAAGTGTTCCGAGAGAGATCATTTTGAATTTTTCTTGGAACAGATATTTGTTCAATTCTCTGAGGTCCAAAATGGGTCTGTGTCCCCCTGTTTTCTTTGGGATGAGAAAATAGGGGGAGTAGAACCCTGTACCCTGTTGAGGTATGGGTACCTCCTTTATTGCTCCCTGGGCAAGAAGTATTGTGACCTCCTGACTCAGAAGATTGGCAAAGCACAGTTACTTACCTGTAACAGGTGATCTCTGGGAACAGCAGGAATTAGTCTTCACATATGGGTACGTCGGTACCGACGGAGCCTGCACGGGAACGCTGCCCAGCTTCCAATCAGAAAGCTTTTGGCAGCATCCCTCGCGCCTGCGCGCTGACTTCCCGCCTTCTCCAGAGCCTCTCTTCAGTTGAGTTTCAAAGCTGAGACAAAGGTGAGGAGAGGAAAGGAAGAAGAAGATAAGAGATGCAACTCCTAGGGGAGATGGGAGGGTTGTGAAGACTAATTCCTGCTGTTCCCAGAGATCACCTGTTACAGGTAAGTAACTGCTATCTCCAGGAACAAGCAGGAATGAGTCTTCACATATGGGGACTCCCTAGCTGGAGATGCCAGGGGGAGATCCCATAAAAATGCAGGAGCCTGGACCAGGGGTGCATTTTGTCTCCAGGAATCCCCGGCATCCAAAGTGGGATGGAGGGTAGGAGTTGACAATAAAGGAGCTGAGGGGAAAGAAACAGCATAGCCAAGGACTACAAGGCCCTACAGACTACAGGAGTCCTTGGTATATATGATGAGTAGCATTAAAACACCTTTAATGTACACTTAAAATATGCAGCTTACCTACTGTATTGTAGGAAGTAGAGGGTATGACGGAGTCTACTGGATAAGCAGTGGCGGAATCTTCAAGGTGACCTCCCAGCAGTGAGGATGAAGGTCCAGACCTGGAGGTAGCAGACGATCCAGGTGTCAACTGGGTAGGATTAGACGTCAGGTCTTCAATGGAAGCTTTATGGGAAAAGCTGAAAACTCCTTTAGGCATAAAGTCATTAACATTGAGGACTAAAGGAAGAAGACTGACGGAGTTGGAGAACTAGCCCAGTCCTGGCGGGAAGAGGGGGACTGGAAAAAACCCTATTCCCAAGGAGAACAGCTGTGTACTCAAAGATAAAGATGTACACTATTTTTCCTAACTGGCGAGAGGTAGGAAAAATATTGAAGCTTGATGCTTCAAGGACTTAAAGAAAAAATGGAAGATGTTAGCACCACAGTAGTTATAGGTGCATGACAGTTTCTGCATCGTAATATGAAATGCGAAGTAGGGCGATAGACTTCTAAAACCTCTAGAAGGTAAAACATTTAGTATAGACAGTAAGGGTGATAGTGTGTAAGACATATCAACCCTTAAGAAGCCCCCCAACAGACACATACATAGATTAGATATATATATGTATATATATATATATATATATATGTCTATATGTGTATATTAGGATATGGGTGGAGAAATGTATCAAAATTATATTTTTTATATATATATATATATATATATAGATAGATAGATAGATAGATAGATAGATAGATATAGATATGATATACCGAAATATATATACATTTGTGGGGCATGGTTTTGCACCATCAGAGTAATGATATAGGTATGTAGACATATATGGAGATGCTACATACAAGATAACAAGTTGAAGATACATGTCTACCACCCAGCCCCATAATTGTACATGGGGAATATAAAAGAAAAAGATTCTTCGCTCTACAAGAGGGTGAACCCACTTGGGATATGTATAGAGAATCTATTTCCGTGGATTGAGGGATGCAAGAAGGCAATCCAACAAGATAACCGTGATGTTTGCGTGAGAACAGATGATCATATGAATCTGTAAGGAACATGGCGGGAGTTCCACAGAACACTGACATGGCAGATGTGCAGAAACGCAGAAGAAGATACCAGAGGGACCTACTGGAGGGACCCAGAGGTAGCATGCGTAAACATCAGCGTTGGATTTTCACGCAGAAGAACTTATATTTCATGTTAACACCCCAGTCCTGAGGGTGTGGAGAACCCTCACAGGCATGGGAAGGGATTATAAGCTTTTCCCTACTAATAGAGAAGCTTTAGAGACAAGGTCAATGCTCTATAGCAAGGCCCTCATAGTAGAAAGCTTCTCTGAAGACTGCAGAGAGCATTGTGCAGGAGAGATATGAGATAAACTGACTGAAGTCAGGTGTGTTGCCATATCCTAGGAGAGGAGATGGATAGAATAATGTGAGAAAGCCTAAAAGAGTAGGAGGATCCAAGATAGCTGACGAGTAGCTTGGAATCACTACTGAGGCTAGACAAAATTTTGAACAAGGGACTGGAACTTGTAAAAAGTACCAGTAATACAATCACTGTAACTCCTGCAGGCACAGCTGCTGACGGAAACAGCAGAGAGATTGTCCTGTGCCCAATAAAGAAAAACAGACAAGAAAGGAGAGGAGATATCCCTTCTCCCTGTCTGAGGAACAAGCTTGCTAGAGAAGCCTTTCAGTATGGTACCCCTCAGTTAGGGAAAAAGCCCGGTTGAGAGGGTAGAGCAAGTAATTGGAGGGTGACGTACCCATAGGGTAAGTCAACTGAAGGAAAAAATGTTCAGTTGGGACAGAACTATCAGGGGATAGTTGCAACTGCTCTTCTAGAGAGTAAGAAGAGGAGAAGTCTGTAGTCCCTGAACAAAATGTTTCCGACAGCTTAGTACACTGAAAAAGAAAAGCACAGTGAATACACTTCTAATGGGTAGAAGTGAACTGTAGAGTATAATTCCCAGCCCCTATGGTTGCTGGGAATGCTGAGACTGGCCAGAGCTGGAGGACTTCAGACTAGGCTGAGGTGTCCCTTGTTTAGGTACAGCCGAATGATGGGCAGATGAATGAAACTTTCTTTTCTTAGGGAAAGAAGGTTTGGTAGGACATTTCCTACCTTTCGAAGAAGGAGGTGGCTTAGAATGGTCCTTAGTGGAAGGAGAATCAGCGGAGCATTGAGCAACCTGACGTAAAGCCTCCTTATTGAAGAGACCTTCTCCTGTACAAGGAGAATGAGCCAATATAGTTTGTGCCCATCTGCTCAAGTCTGAAGCTTCGAGCCAGGCTCTGCAACGTGCTGCAATGGCAATAGCAGAGGATCTGCTAACAGACTCAAAAGAGTCTATAGAAGCACGAGAAAGGAACCAAGATATATTCCGGCTATGATTGAGTAGCAAGGAATAATTAGTAGCCTTGGGCTCTGGCATAAAAGGGGTCAAAAGAGACAATCTCTCCGTGACCTCCTGGAGTGTGAGACTCATGTGGAAAATATATGAAAGAATTCTGGAGGCCAGCATAGATGTTTGGAAGGCTTGACGACCAAACGCATCGAGTGTTCTTGAAGAACGACCTGGCGGATAAGAAGAATGCTTCTTCTTGCTCTTAACCTTCCTCAGTGCTGATTCCACTACAAGGGAACGATGAGGAAGTTGAGGCTTCTGAAATCCTGGAGAGGGAGGCACCCGGTACCGAACCTCAGTGGCTGTAGAAGGTAGAGGAAGCCGTAAGGGTGATTTCCAGACCCTCAGAAGGAGATCCTGCAGAGCAGGATGTAAAGGAAGCATCATATTTTCCATTTGTGCCGGTGAGCCAGGAATAGCATCACAACCAGGGATAGAGATATTAAGAAAGGTTGCCATATCCAGGAGAAAAGCCTGAAAAGACTGATCTCCTATGGGAACCTTCCCTGGTAAGACTAAAGAAAGAGGCTGAGCACCAGAGGACGTACCGTGGTGTGAGGAGAGAAACCTAGTAGATGTACAAGGATACTGGTATGGCAACTTAGAGGCAGTGAGTACTGCATCAGCAACCCCAGGTATCGGTTCCAAACTAGGCATCGGTGCAAGAACAGGCATCGACATCGATACTGACACAGGGCCAGCAGTTGAAGTTGTCATCGGGAACTGCTGCAATGGTACCGAGATCATGCGAGAGTTATGGCTAGGATCCTCGGAACTGCTTATCTGGAAACGACGGGAGTCGGTTCCGGGACGCGTCGGTACCCAGTCCTCGAGACTAGATATCGATTCAAGACTCGGTATCGAAGGAAGCGAGTCTATCGATGCATGTCTCGAGGGTACCGATGTCGGTGGTAGTATCGGCGATGCCGATACCGGTAAAGCAGCCTGGGTTACATCGATCAGTCCCGAAGGAACCGAGGATGCCCGATGACAACCTCTCGCCGGGAGAACATTATTCCACACCGGTGCCGATGCCGGGGTGTCGGAACCGATCGAAGCCGGTACCGTCCCGGAGCATGGTTGAGATATGGAAATGTCCATCGGTATCGTATCGCCCGGCCTCAAAAGTGCCGAGGATGCTAGAGGACGATTCCTGGTGAAGAGTGAAACACTCGACACTGAAGCCGATGCCGGGGATTCGGTACCGCTGGAAGCGGATACCCACACCGTGCACGGCTGGGATCGAGGGAAGTCAATTCGGAGCGTATCGATCGGTCCCGAAGGTACCGAGGATGCCCGATGACGATCCCTGGTGAAGAGTGGAACACTCTACACCGGTGCCGATGCCGGGGGATCGGTACCGCTTGGAGCGGATACCACCCCCAGACATGGCTCAGGTATATTCTGTGAGGGGTGAGCCCCAGGAACAACCTGAAACCCCTTTAATGCTTTGGAGCCCGCAGACTCCCGCAGGGGTAATGCCAATGGATTCTTGAGGGTAAGGCCGGAGCCGTCACCATGCTGGGCATGGGACATACCACTCAAGCATTGACTAGTCTTAACAGACTGTTTGTGGGTTACCTGATCCTGTGAAGAGGAGAAACCGGGTTCCCTCACTGCCGAATAAAAAACGGTATCAAGGGAAACTCTAAAAACTGAAGGTTTCTTCACAAAAGTATCCCCTGACAAGTCAGGGGAAAAAGGGTCAGGACCCACACAATTGAGACACCAACTATTGGAGTCTAAAAGGAAACAGGTGTTTCCACATCGAACGCACTTCTTAGGAAAAGAAGGCTCCATGAGGAAGAGGCCTGGTAGGCCCCACAAGTTAAGGCAAAAAAACTGAAGAAAAAGTTTCTCAGAATTTAGTCAAAAATCCACCGGCGGTACCAGTGGCGGCGGGAAATACAGCCGTGACCACAAGAAAACAAAAACTAAAGTAATTAAAGTAAGTAAAGAGAAAAGTTTCTGCGGTGACAGGACGACGTCCTGCCGGCTCCGCGGAAAAACGAAAACTGAAGAGAGGCTCTGGAGAAGGCGGGAAGTCAGCGCGCAGGTGCGAGGGATGCTGCCAAAAGCTTTCTGATTGGAAGCTGGGCAGCGTTCCCGTGCAGGCTCCGTCGGTACCGACGTACCCATATGTGAAGACTCATTCCTGCTTGTTCCTGGAGATCAGGGGTTTGAGAATTGAACTGTCTTATGATTGTAGGAGGGGGCATGCTGTGAAAATGAAGTCTGTACCCCTCTCGTACAATGGACAGAGTCCAATGTTCTGATGTTATTTGGTGCCATCTGGTGGCAAACTGACATAATCTGCCGGGGATGGTAGAGGGTTCTGGACCCTTCAGGGGCAGGAAGGCTAAGTTCTCTAGAAAAGAGTCAAAGCCCCTGAGGAGGCGGAGCCTGCTGAGCTGGCTGAGCTCGTGGGACTTTTGGTTTCTTCTGTTGTCTAGTTTGTTGCTGTTGTCCCTTTTGGGCAGCATGGACTGGATAGTGACCCTGCTGGGTATACGAAGGATAAAGCTTATTTTTCTTGTTGAAAAATGGTTTTTATTAGATCTTTTCTTTGCTGGGTTGGCTGTAGACTTTGACAACCTGTCCAAAGTAATATTGTCAGAGTCAATCTCATTAGCTTTTTCTTGCCACTTCTTGCCAAAGAGATTTTCTCCTGTGCAAGGAATGTTGCCCAGTTTATCTTGTACCCAAATTTCCAAGTCTGATGCCTGAAGCCAGGCAATACGACGTGCACCAGTGGAGATAGAGGTTCTGCTGATGCATTCAAAGCAATCAAAGGCTGCACAGTTGACAAACTTGGAAACATCTTGGGCATGTCAGACTAGAGCAAGAAAATTCTGTCTTTTATCATCAGGAAGAAGGGGGCTCATAAGCTCCAAGTCTCCTGTAACCTCTTTGAGGAACATCCCCATGTATAGGATGTATGAGCTGATTCTAGCTGAGAGCTTGGAAGCATTGACACCCAAAAGCATCGAGAGTCCTGGACTCACAGCCTGGAGGATTGGAAGAATGTCTTTTTGCATTCTTTATCCTATGCATGGCCGATTCCACTACCATTGAATGGTGTGCCAACTGAGTCTTCTGAAACCAGGACAAGGTGGAACTCGGTACATGGTATCGAGTCTGCGAGAGTGTAGAGATGTGGGGTTAGAGAGTCTCCCACATTCTCAGCATAAGATCATGAAGGATCTTATGAATGGGCAGCCTCTTTAGGAGTTTTAGGGTACTGAAGAATCTCTAACCTTTCTGCCCTAGGTTCTTTTTCAGGAGCCACTGTGATTGCAAGGCTTCGAGCCACATCACGAATGAAATCCTGGAAGGACATGTCTTCTGGAGGAGGCATTCTGTGCTGAGAAGGAGATGGATCCTCCGGAAGAAGAGCTCTGGTATCAGCAGAGTCATCGGAATTGGAAGATTGAAAATATCTCTGATCCCGATGTTCGTGCAAGGCACGGTACCGGTACTGATCGAAGTCGGTATCGAGGTGTCCCGGGTACCGATCTTTTGATACCAGGGATGGACTCTAGACTCGGCATAGGGGGTATACCTGCTGAGGCCGGTGCCATTGGTGTCAGTACTGGTGCCTGTTGAACAGTCTGAAGCGGTTTCAATGATACCGAAGTCGTAAGCAAGAAATCTTTGATCTATCACTCCTGCCGATGCTTGGGTGTCAGTACCGGTAGAAGCGGCTGGGACCCCAGAACATGGCACCAGTAGTTCTGCACAGATGGAAGCCTCGAGAACATCCTGGAGCCCCGTTAGTGCTTTGGAAGCTGAAGCCTCCCGCCAGCGCTGTTTTGCCAGTGAACTTTCCTCAAGGGCAACACCGATGGCATCTCGATACTTTGAAGGAGATCTACCCTTTGAGGACTGGCTAGTCTTTGCAGACTTATGTTTAGTTACCTGAGATCCATGGGAGGAAGATGAAGCCCCGGAAGACATCGATGCAACGGACATCGCATCTGCGGCAAAAAGGGTACCGAGTTTTGCAGCTCTATTCTGCAGGCCCCTCTTGGTAATCTTTTTACAGGAGAGACAATCCAATGGAGAGTGGTCAGGTCCTAAACATTTGAGACACCAGTCATGGGTGTGACGGGTATGGTACCGCCACACTTAGAACATTTTTTAAAAGCAGTAGCTGTTTTTTCCATTGTAAAAGAAAAATGGGCCTAGTGCCCAAAATGGCACCTAGCACCGAGAGGGAAAAGGCTTCTGAAGAAAGTACTTCAGGAAAAAAAAAAATATATATATATATATTTTTTTTTTTTGTGGTGGTGTCTTTTTTAGTAAAGAAGAAAAGAGAACTGGCGGTACCAGTAGGCGTCGAATGAAGGCAGACGCGACCACAAAAAACAAAGAAGTAACAAAGAATTTTCTGCGGTGACAGGGTATGCGACCTGTCGGCTCCACGGAAAACGAAAAACTGAAGAGGGAGAGTTAGAATGGCGGGAAGGCAGTACGTAGGCGCTGTGGGATGCTCCCAAAAGCTTTCCTATTGGACGCTGCGGAGCATTCCCGTGCAGGCTCCGTCGGTACCGACGATACCCATATATGAAGACTACATTCCTGCTTGTTCCTGGAGATATATTGATGCCATTCTCGAATTTATTCGACAAACTTGCGATCACATGGATAAAAGATTTCCGGAGAATGAATTACAGGATTGGCATATATTTGATATAGATTGTGTATCAAATCCTTCAAATCTTGATGAATTTTCATTTGGGAGATTAGAGCTGTCCAGATTTGCTAAGCGTTACTGCAATTTATTCAAGAAAGATGAACAATCTTATGAAAAGGAACTTCATAAAGAGTATATAGACCTCAAATTTATCATTGCAGAGAAGGTAAAAGTCAGAGCCATAAAAACATTTCAAGACATGCTTACAATTCAATGCACTTAAATCTTTTATTAGATGTGGGACTTTTCAAGCCTCGAGTGCTGATTGCGAGAGAGGTCTCAGCCTAATGAACGCCATTAAAACAAAGAGTAGAAATCGGCTGGAAACAAATCACCTGGAGAATTTGATGAGAGTTAAACTTTACATGTCTACTGAAAACATTAATATTGACAATGTTTATGAATTATGGAAAACAGATAAAGGAAGAAGAGAGAAACTAAATTAGAATATTCTCTATATCTAAATGTAACTTGAATTTGTTTTGGTTATCATACCATTATTAAAGTATAGCTTTAATTGAACTATTGTGTTGTTTCTGATTACATTTAATTAATTATAGTTTATTTTTCATTAAAATGTTTGCATTTAAATAATGTAAACACAGCACGCGCGTGTGTAGGTTGTAAAATTTTGCACGCAAAAAAATTGATTCTGTAAAACTCTTCTCACGAGTTTTTGATTTTGCACATGAACCAGCAATCCTTAGAGGGAACTTTGGTGTCAATGCTGAACACTGCTCACCACCTTAATGAGCCACAGCATGCGGTCCGCCGGCAGGAAGGCCCATGCCCGGAGTAGTGTTGAGGGGGGCCATGATGAATTCCAGCCATTGTGTGGGTTGGAGGTGGGACATTGGGTAGTTGATCATGAGCACCTGAATGGTGAGCTCAGCAGACTGCCATCGTGATCCGGCGTGAGACCTTTGATGAGCCAGTCATCCAGTTATGGGAAGATGAAGACCCTCATGGTCTGAAGGTAGGCGGCCATTACCGCAAGGCACTTTGTGAAGACCCGTGGGGTTGAGGCCAGCCCGAAGGGAAGTACTCTGTATTGGTAGTGCTGGCCTTCCAGCACGAACCGAAGGTATTATCTGCAACTCGGGTGGATCGGGATGTGCATATAGGCATCCTTTAGATCCAAGGAGCATAGTCATTTGTCCTGTAGAAGGTATGGAAGCAGCATCACTAGCGAGACCATTTTGAACTTCTCGCGCACAACGTACTGGTTTAGGTTTCGCAGATCTAGGATGAGCCAGAACCCGCTGATTTTCTTGGGAACAAGAAAGTATCGTGAACTGAAGCCCTGCCCAGCCTGAGCCGGGGGGCACTGTCTCGACAGCCAGGTCAGCCAGAGTGGAGACTTCTTCCTCCAGTAAGTTCCAATGCCTGGGATCCAGGGGATACTCCCCGAGGAAGTACGGGGCGGCAGTTGGGTAAGATGTAATTGATATTCACTCTGGACAATCTGCAACACCCAGGAGTCCAAGGTGATGAGCAGCCAAACCAGTGGGTGAAGTGGACGAGCCGTCCTCCTACCTGTAAGGTTACCTCAGCAGACAACGGCCAGCTGGCTGTGCTCTGGAGGAACCCGTGAAAACCCTGCCCTCAGCTTGAGTTATGGGATGGGCTGCACCTTCGGGGTCTTTTCCTTCTGCTGCTGATGGGGGGTCTGCGCCTTGGGCTGAACCTGAGACTGGGCCAGGTAATACCGGCATGAGCGTGGATAGAAGGCCTTCTTAGCCTGGTGAGTCTTTCACGCGTGATCCACTGTCTTCCTGGAGAGTCTCAAGAGAGTCACATGTTCTTTCTCAAGCTCCTCTCCCTTTTCCTCTACTGGCTTCCTGAAGAGGTTCTCCTGTCAGCAGTGGACATTGGTAATCTTGTCCTGGACCCATGGCTCCAGATCGGAGGACTGCAGCCACACCATCCAGCAAGCAGGGATGCCCACCACCACCACCTGGCCGGCATACTAGAAGGCATCATAGATGCTATGCATCATGAACTTGGAGAAGTATTTAGCATGGCCCAAGACCCAGAAGGTCTCACACTGGTCCTCAGGGATGAGGGCTATAAAGTCCACAAGGTCCAGCATGATGTCCTTGAGGAACATGTTCATATAGATCTGGTAAGCCAGCACCCGGACAACCAAAATGGAACCCTGACAATTTCCTCCCAAAGAAGTCCAGGGTTTGGGCCTCCTGGCGCAGAGACACTGACGAGTGGGTCTTGGTGCTCATAGCCCATTTCAAGGCAGGCTCCACCATGATAGAATCGTGGGGTAACTGAGGCTTTTTGAATCCTGGGGCTTTCTGGACCCATTACAGGGAATCAGGTCACTGACTGACAATGGGCACCATAAAAGGGGTCTCCCACAGCCAGAGCATAATTTCTGAAAGACATGGTGCACGGGAATCGCTTCCCTAGGGACTAAGGGGAACTGGAGGAGCTCCAGTTCCTTCACCTTCAGTTCTTCCTCCGATTCCAGAGATAAGGGGATGGCCTTGACCATGTCTCTGACGAAGTCCTGAAAGGACAAGTCCTCTGGAGGCAGTTTGTGCCACTCGTGGGGAGGTGACTGGTCAGACGAGATGTTAGGGGACCATAGGACCGAAGCAATCGACCCCTCCTCGGACTCTGAAAGGAAGTCAAAGTAGTGTTGGGTCTCCTCCTCCCGTCTGCTCCTTGTCAGGGAGGAGGATGGACGCTGGTGACCCCTGTGTTGGCTGGGGTGTTGGCACCAGTACCCTTGGGCATCAGACTGACATGCTGGACAGGGAGATGGCACTGGGAACCGGTGTCTATTCTGATCTCCCACCTGATGCATCAACCTCAGCACAAAGGGCATCGATCTACAGAAACTGCTGGACAGTGTGTGGTGACACGCTGAGTGCCACAAAACCTGCATTGTGCAAGGCTATAACCACCGCCAAATGAGCTTCGAAGGCTCTAAGGCATTCTTCCAGAACAACCACCTGCAAGGGTACCGAAGCCACATCCATGGACACCGGCGTTGACAACGGCCTTCAAAAGAAGTAACTGAAAAGGTGAAGAAAAAGAGGGAAGCCTCCATGAAATACAAGAGATCACAGAGAGAGGAAGACAGGCATCTAAGCTAGCAAAGTAGTCAGGAAAGCAAAGATTCAAAAAGAGGAGGAAATAGCCAATGCAATAAAATGGGGGGGGATAAGACATTTTTCAGATATGTTAGTGAGAAGAGGAAGGGCAAAAGTGGTATTGTCAGACTCAAGGGTGAAGGGGAGGAATATGTAGAAGCAGATGAGGATAAAGCAGAATTGCTTAACAAATATTTCTGTTCTGTGTGCACAGATGAAGAACCACGAACAGGACCTCAGAAAACACCCATAAACAGGAACAGAAGCGAAGGACATCTTGAACAATTTTCAGAAGACTGTGTTTGTGAGAAAATAGCTCAACTTAAAGTAGACAAAGCAATAGGACCGGATGGGATACACCCTAGAATACTGAGGGAACTTGGGGAAGTTCTAGCAGCTCCAATGCCTCGGAGTTGGGAGTGTAAGGATGTCGTTGAAAACTGCAGGCCGGTTAGTTTAACTCCAGTGGTGAGTAAATTATTGGAAACGCTGCTGAAAGAGAAAATAGTGAGGTTTCTGGAGTCCAGCAGATTAAAGGATCCGAGGCAGCATGGATTCACCAGAGGCAGGTCTTGTCAGACAAATCTGATTGATTTCTTTGACTGGGTGACCAGGGAGTTGGACTGAGGGAGAGTCCTAGATGTGGTGTATCAGTAAAGCCTTTGACACTGTTCCTCACAGGCGACTAATAAACAAACTGAGCACCCTAGGTATGGACCCTAAAGTTACTGCTTGGGTTAGAAATTGGTTGGGTGGGAGGAGACAAAGAGTACAGGTAAATGGAGCTCACTTTGAGGAGAAGGAAGTTACCAGCGGTGTGCCCCAAGGATCTGTCCTTGGTCCGATTCTTTTTAACATCTTTGTTAGTGATATAGTGGAAGGGCTGTCGGGTAAGGTTTGCCTCTTTGCGGATGATATCAAAATCTGCAATAGAGTAGACACCCAGGAAGGTGTAGATAACATGAGAAGGGGTCTCCAGTCAGGCGGCTCATTGTTGACAGACTGGTACCCGTAGCTGCTGTTATTGTATCGATCCATCTCATTGCTGGCCTTCCTCTTTTGCGTTGACCTTCTATCTTGCCAAGCATAATGTCTTTCTCTAATGATCTCTCTCTTCGCATGATGTGTCCAAAGTATGAAAGTCGAAGTCTTGTCATCTGAGCTTCTAAAGAAAGCTTAGGTTTGATCTCCTCTAGTACCGACTGGTTTGTTCTTCGAGCAGTCCATGGTATACACAGTATTCGCCGCCAGCACCATAATTCAAAGGCATCAATTTTCTTCCTGTCTGTCTTTTTCACTGTCCAGCTTTCACATCCATATGATGTTATTGAAAAAACCATGGCTTGAACAAGTCGAATCTTTGTATGGAGAGAGACATCTCTGCTCTTGAGAATCTTATCTAGGTCTTTCATAGCCATTCTGCCAAGAGCAATGCGTCGTCTGATTTCTTGACTGCTTGTTGCTTCTTTATTGATAGTTGATCCAAGTAGGTTAAAGTTGTTCACAATTTCAATTTCTTCTCCTTCAACGATGAACCTGTTGATTATGCCAGTTGTCATGATCTTTGTCTTCTTTACATTAAGGTGCAGGTCCATTTTGAGACTATGTTCTTTGATTGTGAGAAGCAAATGTTGCAGATCATCTTCACTTTCAGCCAGTAATGTGGTATCATCAGCATAGCGAAGGTTGTTGATGACTCTTCCACCAATCTTCACACCTCTGTTGTCTTCATACAATCCTGCTTCTCTGATGATTTGTTCTGCATACAAATTAAACAGGTAGGGGGAAAGTATGCAGCCTTGTCTTACACCTTTGCTTATTTTAAACCATTCTGTTTCTCCTTGTTCCATTCGAACTGTTGCTTCTTGATCAATGTACAGATTGCGCAAGAGAACGATCAGGTGTTCTGGTATACCCATGCTTCTTAATGTGGCCCAGAGTTTCTCATGGTTTACACAGTCAAAAGCCTTGCTATAGTCGATAAAGCACAAATAGATATCCTTTTGGTATTCTTTAGTCTTTTCAAGGATCCATCTCACATCCGCAATGATGTCTCTCGTTCCTCGCCCTTTCCTGAACCCTGCTATTTCCCCCCTTACTGGAATCCCTGAAACAGAATAGTGCCACCTGCTGGTCTTATAATGGACTGCACTTTCAAATATACAACGGCCAAAGTTAAAGCCTACTATATCTCAACAGAACATAATCAAGGGTCAATAGAGGAATTGTAGCACCCAGGTCTGCCATGTTTCACAGTGGAAATATATGCAGAGGAAAGTTTCAAATTTATAAAACTAGCAGTCTTATTTATTTACTTAGCAAATTTCAAATATACATCAAAGAGATTCTTTGAACAGGTAAACTGTACCCAATAAGAAGTACACAAACAAAAAGGACAAATGCATACCACAACCAATTCTCTCAGGATACATTTAGACAACATTATGGGGGAGCGAACAAAAGCCCAAAAACCTATGGGAAACTAGGAAAAATAAGAAACTTTACAAATGAAACAGGAGTGAAAACCAAGTCCAAAATATCAAATTGTCCAGTAATACTCCAATCTAGCCTTGTAGCTGTTTAGCATCCAGGAAGAAGCTAAATTATAAACTCTGTTATGAAAAAACAGCACATATTTACACTGAAACCTCAACTGGAATATCGCACCCAGTGCAATAACTTCAGAACGATAAAGCAAAAAATTCTTCCTTCTCTCCTGCACCCAAATGGAGACATCCGGAGAGATATGTATCTTGCCACCTAGAAACTTAACATTTGCCTCCTTAAAAAAACTTTATTGTGGCTTTTTTTCTATCTTGCAGAAAGACAAAGGTAACCAAAAGAGTAGACCTGTCTTCCATCACCTCCTGTGATTTCTCTAAGTAATTAGTCAAATTTGCAAATCCAAACTGTCAGACGAAACATCCACTAGGGAAGTATTTGTTTTCTGTTGCTGCAGAGAACTAGAAGGCATATAATGGGTTTACCTCCGCTCCAAGAAAATCTGACTCAGGATAATTAAATACCTCCTTTAGAAACCTAGAAAACAGATCCCTAGAGTTCAGCAGTGGCATCTGAGGAAAATTCAGTACACGAAGATTTAAATTCTTATTATGAAGCTTCAAATTCTCAATCTCCTGCTAAAACACCAACCTGTCCTAAGCAAGGCTCCCCTATGTTCTCTGAAAATATTTAAATGCAGATTGAACCAAATCCTCCTCCTACTGGTTTGCCAGCTTGATACCTTGGAGCATAGGTTTTGCAATATTCATTGACACATTTTGAGCAAAGCTGGCACATACCTCACCAGGCAGAATTTCCCGACTCACCTTAACAGCTCCAGTGTGTGCCTGCACCGCCGCAATTTTGTCATAGCCTGGAGATGAGGACCAAATGGGCTAAACACAACTTCACTTCTCTGGTTTGGGCTCTTCCCCACCCTGACAGTGGGTACACCCAATATGGACTTGGCTGTCACACAATGGACAGTTTTGCCTTCAGGAGGGCACCATTCAGTTTGGCCTTGCCTTTCAGCATAGAAAGTACAGGGGATTTTTTCATCCATGCGACAATCATCCATGCAACAGTCATCCATTTAATTTTTAGGATATTAAGACATTTGATGGCCATCTACAAGCACACAAAAATATCCTCACTGAGAAAACGTCAGGCGTTTCACATTTAGAGCAATGGCTAAAAAAAGCATCATCAATTTAAGATAAGGAGGAAGGTTTACTGCAAATTCATGTGAAGGAAAAAAACTTCCCCTACATCATGAGCTTCACCCCCCCCCATCAAGATCCATAAACTGCAAAACTCCCTGTAGTGCCTATTCCAGCTACTTCAATAAAATGTGCTTAAAACTAAAACGAGTTTCAAGAGGTTAATGCTTTTACTGTATATTCTCATCAAATCTGATAAGTGAAGATCCAAGGATCTGCACAGATTGCCCTTATGTGGTAGAGAGAATACTATTTGCTTATTTACCTATAAAATAATTCAAACAAATTCATAAAGGAAATGGATATAGTCTTCCAGATTACAAATAAACAACAATCTTCAACATTACAGTTGTCCACGTTTCCTCTAACACCAGTAGATTTGCTAACTACAATAGCCCCCAACTTTCACCCAATAATAATTTGGATTGTTAGCCTCCCTTTCTAAATAATGCTTAAGGCAGCTTACAGCATGATCAGTATTGAGGTACACTGAAAAGCTTACATTCTAAGTGGATACTGGAGAAAACCGGAGAAAAAGCGACTCAACCAAGGTTACAGGAAGTGTCAATCAGGGGTGTGGGATTTGAACCCTAGTTCTCAACCCATTGTTCTAACCACTAAGCCTCTCCTTTTCATATGCATAATTCAATGAAGGTAAACTCAAATAGGACTGGGGTTGTCTACTTTCCATTAATCTCAATCACTATGAAATAAGTTTCTTCTAAGGTGTGCCAAACCTGCTACATTGCAACTTCTCCTGGCCCAGTGCTTCCCAAACCTGACCTGTAGGCCTATGGTCAAGTTATGCATATTTATCTCAGGGCTATTCATTGTAGACATCCTGAAAAACCACCAGAAACCCAATCCCTCCCTGCTCCCCAACCCCCAAAAAATCGACAGTGGCTCTAGTGAGCCAGTTGTCATCTGCCTTCCCCACAGGTGCCTCCAAAGCTGGGAGACAGCATAGCCCACATTCTGCCACTTCTGAGCGCCATCTTTGCAAACGGCAACTCCTGACCCCACATGGTGCATCCTAGTGCAACTATGGCAGTGTGGAGCTAGGAGAATGTAGGCTATGCTCCTGTCTTTTAATGCTGGAAGTACTTGGTGGGACTGGAGGTGGTTGTGAGGCAAGGCAAGGCCTATTAAAGCTACCAATGATAGTTTTGGTGGTTGGAAAGGAGCGGGGGGAGAGTCAGGGTCCACAAGTGCCACAGATAATGGTTCTGGCAGGAGATGGAGACCAGCCTGTTTTTTTTTTCTTTTTAATCTCCCTTCCTCATGTTTACAAACATGCCAACATATGTGTACTGGTGTTAAACGTAATGCCTGCCCCTGTGTGCATGTGTCTGCAATGATGTATCCTTGAAGGATACTAGCAAAAGATTGAAGTTGAGCATATCGACAGAGCTGTTCCAATAAAAACAAAAGTAACCCAAATGCCCTTAAGAACAGAGCAGACAGAGCTTAAAGATTCCCAATTACTCCTGGCTACCAATAACCAAATTAATATGAATAAAATATAATCTCAAAAATGCTTGTATGCAAATGCTAGAAGTCTAAAAAATAAGATGGGAGAGTTAGAATATATAGTACTAAATGAGAGATTAGATATGATTGGTATCTCAGAGACCTGGTGGAAGGAGGACAACCAATAGGACCACTGTGATAGCTGGGTACAAATTATATCGCACTGACAGAGTAGATCAAATTGGTGGAGGTGTTGTGCTTTACGTTAGAGAGGGCATTGAATCACACAGAATTAAAGTTTTGCAGGAAAAAATACACTGTAGAATCTCTGTGGATTGAAATTCCATGTAAAAAGGGGAAGGCAATGGTAGTGGTGGTGTACTACTGACCGCCTGGCCAGAACAAACAAACGGATGATGAAATGCTAAAAGAAATCAGGGAAGCTAACAGAAGTCACAACATAGTAATAATGGGCGATTTGAATTACCCCGGTATTGACTGGGTCAGTGTCACGGCAGGACATGTTAAGGAGATAGAGTTTCTAAATGAAATAAATGCTTCTTGGAGCAGCTGGTTCATGAACAGTCAAGAGGGGGAGCCATTTTGGACCTAGCCCTTAGTGGAACACAAGATCGGGTGCAAGAGATAAGGGTGTTGGGGCCACATGGCAACAGTGATCATAGCATTATCGCATTTGATTTAATAAAGAGGACAGATGGAAAGGAAATCCACAGTACTGCCTTTTAACTTTGAAAAGGGAGACTATGATGCGGAAAATAGTTAAGAAAAAAACCAAAAGGAGCAGCTGCAAAGGTTAAAGATTTACATCAAGCATTGGTGCTGTTTAAAAATACTGTCTTGGAATACAAGACCGGCTGTATTCCATGCTTTAAGAAAAGTGGAAGGAAGTCCATAAAACTGACAGCATGGTTTAAAGGTGAGATCAGAGAGGCTGTTGTAGTCAAAAAAGCATCTTTCCAGTTTTTGTCATTTGGCTCCTTTTTCCATTTCTTGAAACAAGATAAGCATTGGCAAGTTAGATGCAAGTCACTGATAAGGAAGTAAAATAGAATTTGAAAAAAAGCTTGCTGTGGAAGCAAAAACGCATAATAAAAACATTTACAAGTACATTCGTAGCAAAAAACCTGAAAGTGTCAGATGGACCACTGGATGACAGAGAGGTAAAAGCGGCACTAAGAAGGGACAAGGCCATAGCGGAGAGAATGAATGAATTCTTTGCTTTGGTCTTTACTGAAGATGATGTAGGGAAGTTACCAATGACTAAAAGGGTATTTAAGGTGATGCATCGGAAGAACTGAAAGAAATAAATATTGATAAATCGGGAAGATGCATTACAACTATTTGATAAACTAAAGAGTAGCAAATCACCTGGACCAGATAGTATACATCAGAGGGTGTTCAAAGAACTGAAATTGCAGATCTAGTATTAGTAATCTGTGATCTCCTAACGATCATTGAAATCATCTGTAATACCTGAAGATTGGTGCATGACCAATAGCCAATGTAATGCCAATTTTTAAAAAGGGTTCTGTGGTAACCCGGGAAACTACAGACCAGCAAGCCTGTCAGTACTGGGCAAAATGGAAAAAACATTATAAAAAACAATTACTGAACATGTAGATAGCCAACATGGCTTTAGCCAAGGAAGATCTTGTCTTACTAATCTGTTATATTTTTTTGAAGGTGTGAATAAACAGGTAGACAAAGGTGAGACAGTCGATACAGTGTATCTGGATTTTCAGAAAGCCTTTGACAAGGTTAAGAAGTCATGAGATAGGAGGCAGTGTACTATTGTGGATTAGGAACTGGTTAAAAGATAGAAAGCAGAGGGTAGGGCTAAATGGCCAATTTTCCTCAAGAGAAAAGTGAATAGTAGAGTATCCCAGAGATCTGTGCTGGGTCCGCTGCTTTAACATATTCGTAAATGACCAGGAAATGGGGTGATCAAATTTGCAGATGACAAAAAAATTATTCAAAGTTGTTAAAACCCAAGAGGATTGCGAAAAATTGCAAGAGGACCTTGATAAATTGGAAGACTGGATGTTCAAATGACAGATGAAATTTAATGTGGACAAGTGCAAAGTTATGCACCTAGGAAAGAACAACCCAAACTATGGCTACACGATGCAAGGTTCCACATTAGGAACCTGAACCCAAGAAATTAAGTTTTAGGTGTCATCGTGGCTAACACGCTGAAACCCTCCGCCAGGTGTGCAGCGGCGACCAAGGCGGCAAATAGAATGCTAGGAATCATAAGGCAAGGAATGGAGAATAAAACAAAGGATATTATAATGCTTCTGTATCGTTCCATGGTACACCTACACCTTGAATACTGTGTACAATTCTGATCGCCGTATCTTAAAAAGGATATAGCGTTATTAGAAAAGGTACAGAGAAGAGCCACCAAAATGGTAAAGGGGATGGAAGGATACTCCTATGAAGAGAGGCTAAAAAGTTTAAGGCTCTTCAACCTGGAAAAGAGAAGGCTAAGGGGAGATATGATAGAGGTCTATAAATTAATGAATGGAGTGGAACGGGTAACCGTAGATTGATTGTTTACATCATCAGAATATAAAAAAAGACTAGGGAACATGCAATGAAGTTACAGTGTAACCCGTTTAAGGCTAATAAGAGAAAATATTTTTTCACTCAACGCGTAATCGAACTCTGGAATTCATTACCAGATGATGTAGTAAAAGCTGTTAGTGTAGCTGGGTTTAAAAAAAAAAAAAGAAAGGTTTGGACAAGTTCCTGGAGGAAAGTCCATTGACCATTATTAAAGAGGATCTGGAAAATCCACTACTTGCTCCTACTATAAAAACACTGCTCCCCAAACCAAGCTGAGCCCTGATCGGTGGTAAGTAAGAGAGCAGGAGGCTGAAACCCCTCCTGCTCTCTAACTACAGGCCAATCAAGGCCCAACAACCGGACTTTTAAAAGGAGCGTCTCCCGGTGGGCCTGCACCCGAGGACCTTGCCAGAGGGCCCTTTGACATGGTCCTTAGGCAGGGAACATGGGCAGGGAAGATTTATCAGCATTCTACCAACAAAACAACACCAGTCCTAATACCAAACAACTGTGTACACCAGGACAAACGCCAAGACATAACCACTGAAAAATACCCCATCACGTCCGCCTATCAGCAGGCTCCTCCACGACTCACTGCTCAAGACAACAGAGCCACATAAGATCACACCTTTGCTAAAATGACAAATTCTAAGTACTACCCTTCTAAAATGGAAATCGCCACTCTTACCCTCCCTAGAACCCAAGAAAAGCTATGAAGATGCTTATAGGACACTAGAACCAAAGCCATAAACCAAAAACTTACTATAAGCCCTCCTTCTCACATGGATTCTGCTTTGCCATCTCTCAACAGCCACCTACTACATGAATACACCCACAACTGCCCTACAACCCCTTCTGCTACACATACCATTCTACCCTCATTTATGGCCGAACACACAAAAGCACCCTTACAGAAGACCCCACAGATTAATAAAAATTCAAACCGGTCCTCATGCTGCTGGACACTGCACCCTTCATACCACAAGCACTCCTATTAATACTGGGCTAATCAATGCAAGGTCCATCAGAAATAAGATCAAATATCACAGACCATATGCAATACCATCAGACGGACATACTATGCATCACAGAATCCTAGCTAAAGCCAATAGACCAGGTCATTCTATCTCAAATCACTCCATGTTCTCATAACGCCTTCAACTGCCCCCACACACATAAGCGAGGTGGTGGCCTCCTAATTCTCGCACGTACGGATCTTAATTTTAAAATATCAAGTTCTATTAGCCACAAGCAATGCAATATTCTTACTACAGAAACAGACAACTTGCTATCTGTCTCACTTACAGAGCCCCGCATGCTGACTGAGGAAACAGCCATCATCGATAAGCCATTGATACTTCTAGGTGACCTAAACCTCAACTCCGCCTCTAACAGAGATAATGAAGCTTTTCTCAAAGCAATGGAATCTCTCTAATTCTACCAAATTATGAAGGGTCCTTCCCATCGTTCAGGCTCTACACTAGACCTCATCTTCGTACGAAAGGTACTTCATACATAAGGCAGCATAACAACCCCCCTAGCCATCCCAATACCATGTCTGACCACCACGCCATACATTTCAAGATCCTGCTTTCCCAACAAGAAAAACCACAAAAGAAACCCCAACTTGAAAGGCGATTCAAAGGATTTAACAAAGAGTAATTCCTCAACTAAACTCTTCCCAACCTTCCACAGGACTTCAAACTTAGATGAAGTTATCCAATCCTGAAACAACGCTATTAATGATGCAGCAAAGCCCACACACTCCAAAACGACAGAGAGCAAAGAGAAGAGGTCAAAATCAGCTCCATGGTACTATCAAGCAATAAGAGCAGCGAAGCGAAAACTGCAACAATTAGAACATAAATGGAGACACGACCGATCTCAAGCCATTCTTATTCAATACACAGCCTTGCAGAATGAATACAAGAACCTAATCAATAAGCACAAGCAAGAGTATCATACTAATCTCATCTTAAAATCCTGCAACAAACCTTGCAAACTATTCGAAATTGTCCGCACCCTGACAATTTAAGACACATCCAACAAAGATGTCCCTATTCACCCCCAAGTCTTTGCGGATTTCCTCATCAACAAATATAAACCTCCTCTGAAGATCTCTCAGACACCTCTTCCACCCCTGAGGCAGTTCACAACAGTGGTCACAAATGGTGTGAATTTCACATCCCTACATCAGAGCAAATGCTCCAAAACATCACTGCCTTAAACACTAGCACAGCTCCCTCAGACCCATGCCCTGTAGGCTGGATTAAATCAGTAAAGGAAGAGTTTGCCTACTGCATAACACATAATAAGTTCATCCCTAACTAGAGGACACATACCCTCCGCTTTAAAACTAACCATCTTTCGACCCATTCTTAACAACACTTCAGCAGACTGCTTAGACCCTGCTAACTATCACCCTATTACCAGCCTCCCATTTTTATCCAAAATAATTGAAAAGACGATGCAAACACAGCTACAAGACTACATAGACCTGCATGCCCCACTGGATCCACACCAACATGGATTTCGCCCGAATCAGTGTTGAAACCCTCCTCATTCATCTTTTTGACACTCTAAGAGGTATTGATAACCTAAAAACTGGATTCCTTCTCATCTTTGTTGACATCTCCGCAGCCTTTGACACTATCACACAGCACCCTCCTAAAACGTCTTGCAAACTCTGGACTCCAAGGCACAACTCTCAAGTGGTTCCACTCCTACCTCAGTCACAGAAGACATCAAAAAGTTAAAGTTGGTCCAAATACATCAACTTTTTTTCAATCAACACAGGGACCTGTCTGTAATATCTTCAAGCAGAACAAGATCCACTATGCAATTTATGCAGATATTATTCCCCTATCCATCTAGGCTCGTCAGATTACTCAACCATTACCAAATACCTACTCGACATGAGCAATTGGCTAATAACCTCCAAGTCAACTTCAAGAAATCAGAAGCTCTGTTCACAACACGGGGCCCGTCATTTACCCCCCCCCCCCCCCTTCAATATCCATAGCAGACACTCCAATCACAGTAAAGGAGGAAGCACGCTACTTAGGTATTATCATTGACCGCGTCCTAAATCTACAAGCCCATATTAACAAAACCTCCAAGAATGCATTCCAAAAACTTGCTATCGTTTGAAGACTAAAGCCCCTCCTCAGTCAAGATCATTTTCGCACAGTCTTTCAAACATTCATAAATTCCTGCTTTGGATTACTGTAACTCTCTCCTTCAAGGTCCACCATCACAAACAATCCATCCCTTGCAGTTGGCTCAGAATACGGCGGCCCGCATAATCACAGGAACACCCAAACATGATCATAACACCCCACTTCCATATCAGCTACATTGACTTCCTATCTCCTCTCTTGCTAAATACAAAACTGTTCTTATGATCTTCAAGGTAAGAAATGACCTGTCAGCAGAAGCCTTACAAGACCTCATTTGTACAAACTCAAGCAGTAGACCCAAAAGACAGAACATATGTGACACCATAGTGATCCCTAGCTCCTACTCTAAAGTGAAAAACTCCACCACAAAGTCCTTTCCTTAGCTGCTCCCGCCACCTAGAACACTCTGCCTGAAAAAAAGAATCAGAACGAAGGACTTAAAGGACTTCAGAAAACGTAAAGACTTTTCTCTTCACCGACCTCTTCAAAGATAATATCTAGTCCTTCCCTCTTCTCATTCAAAATTCACAGATAACCCCGCTTAAGTTATGTATATACGTTCTGCCTCCAGGCACCTCCCACATGCCACCCTCACCTGAATTTTACTATTGGTTCTCTGTAATTTGTTGAGTTCTATGTAAAGTGCTTTGATTGTAAGATAAAGCAGTTTAAAAATATTGTTAAATAAAATTGTGGAACCTATCTTTTTGGGAACTTGCCAGGTACTTGTGACCTGGACTGGCCACTGTTGGAAATAGGATATTGGGCTTGATGGATCCTGCTCTGCCCCAGTATGGCATCTCTTACAGCTTTGTTCTTGTTTGACAGTCTTTTTGTGCACATCTCATTTGCATGCTGTTTGCTTACAACATTACTGAGCAAAATGTCTGTGTTAAACTTTTATTAGGAGACCCTGCACTAGAGCTTTAGCACTGGGTCCAGCTCAGCGTTTCTGCATTAAGCCCTCAATAATATACCAGTCAGGTTTATACATACTTCTGCCCCAAGGGAACGATTTCTGCTGATTACACTAAACAGCCCACTGCCTACTCTCTAATTTGTTTGATTAATTAATGGAAATAGTAAGCAAAAGTTGTTTTACGGTCAGCAAATCATGGTTAAACGAAATGTGAAGTGCTGCAAGATTTTGGCATGAAGATATCCTACATTCACTTGTTGATACTAACAATCCAGAAAAGTGAAGCATAAAAATAGAATCCCAGGAGAACATAAGAATATTTTAAAGGTGTCTGAGAAGAGCTGGAAAATCTCCAGGACTGGGAGAGCACCTGAACGACTATTTTGGCACCCGGTGCATAAAATTCAGAAAAACAAGGGAGAGAAAGAGAAGCAAAAAAAGAAAAAATAGCCCAGAGCAAAATAATAAAAAAGCTTAAAACAAGAAAAGCAAAACAAAACAGCACGACGTATAATAAAAATATGCATGGGCACGCTTTTGCCATACTGTCCTCTCTCTGGGCATATGGCTGCTTGGAAACAAACTTAATGTATTCTTGCTTGCTACTATCTCACATTCATACTAAGCTTAATAAAAAGTTATATTTCTCAATTGTTTTGTTCTCTATACGAATTGCTAATGAATTTTTAACAATTTATAAATCACTTTCTAGATTACAAATTTGGAATTAAAAATACTAACTCTGAAAAGATTATATGCACTAATATATTAATGCATGTAAATCAAAAATATAGATTACAATGATATGAACACTGCATAGAACCTGAATGCCAGCACAGTGAAAAATAAATATTGAAAGGGTAATTTTATAAGGAGACACCTACTTTTCTTGATAAAACTCTAGTTTAAGTGTCCAAAAACATGTATAAATTTAAGGCATGACTTACACCAGTTTGAGTTGGTATAAATGCCCACACCTAGATTTCTAGCACACACACAAATGTTTATAATTCACATGCGTAACTTTGTGTTGCACCCCTGTGCACATCCACAATGAAAGTATATGCTATCACATTTACATGAACACCTTAAAGGAGCAAATGAAGCTCAAATGCACTCATTCAGACATGTAAATGGGGATGCAAAGTCGACTGGTATTTTTTACCTATGTATTTGCCCCAGTTACCAAAGTGAAAACAGCACATAATTTCCATTTGAAAGTCTCAGGCCCCACATGCACATTTATACTGGCAAGTCATGTGGGCAGTGTTTCTAAGAAATTCAAAAGCAGTGACAAATTTTCTTTCCCAAAAAAAATTATATCTATAGATAGATATCTATATCGATAGAGAATATACACACACAGGAACATAGAAATATGGTGGAAAGTAAAGACCATATGGTCTATCTAGTTTGCTCTTCCATACCAACTAAGCTTTACAGTCCCGTCCCGTCTCCCCCCCCCCCCCTCCTTCTTGGAGATGATCTGCGTTTGTACCTTGCCTTCTTGAGTTCAGATACAATTCCCATCTCTACCACCTCCACTGGGAAGCTATTCCATGCATCTACCACTCTTTCCTCAGATTACTCTCTAGTCTATGTCCCCTCATCACAGAGCTTTCTTTCAATTTAAAGAGGCTCTCTTCCTGTCCATTTATGCCATGGACGTGTTTAGACATCATCTCTCTATTCTCCCACATTTTGTCCATACAGAGGGCACCGAAGATACAGCACAGTTACTTACCTGTAAGAGGTGATCTCTGGGAACAACAGGAAAAAGTCTTCACATATGGGTACTGTCGCCGCCTACCCCCGCCTAGGCAGTTGCCTGACGAGGAAAGGGGCTGCACTTTCAATATTTTATTTAATATGTACTCCTAGGGCAAAGGCCTCTGGGAGTTGTAGTTCCTTGAGCATTTGATTGTAGTTGTAATAAAGAGATTTAGCCGAGGTTTGAAAGCAACACAGGAAATTTTATTCGCCTCCCTTGTTTAACAGGAACTTCTAAGGAAGCTTGGCATAACACATGTAAAGACTTTTTCCACAAGAAATAAAAGGTTGGTAAACTTTCCACAGATATCAATTGCCCTTGCTTGCTTCAACAAGGCAATGATTGCTTTCTTCCAAATAAAGGTTTCAGTTCACAGTGCTTTTTGCAATTAATTGTCCATTAAAGACTTTCAGACAGCAATACTCCTGTAATAAACTTTTCTTCTTTGCTTCAACTTAATCAGGGTTTTAATTAGTTGCTCTAGAGACCTTAGGCATTCCTCCTTAACAAGTCTCTTGCTTTTAAAACAGCAGCCACACTAATTAAAACTTTCTTTCCCTTTCAGAACATACATGCACATAAAACAAACTGGAATCTCTTCAAGCTTATAACTCAGAAGATTCTCATTTTACCCTTATGGATAAATCACATTCCATTTCTTGATCAGGTTGACTTAATTCACTATCACCTTCTCCAACTTCCATTGACTCACATTCAGAGCAATCAGGTTCTGTAGCTTCGTTGAACAACCTAATCAGCTGTTCCCCTCGAGACCTCTCTCGGGACTCGGAGCTGCTATCAAAGCAAGGTAATTCCTGATCTTTTACCAAACGTTTCAACAGTTTTAAAGCATTCAAGCTTTCTCTGTTAAGAGGTTTTCTTACCAGCCCTCCTTGAGGTGAGATTCTTGAACTCAGCGTCTCCTGGTAAGCCTTTATGATTGAGTCACTCCCAGCAATCTCTCCTGGCTTAAACCTCTGGGTTTTTGAACCTACTGCAGGCTTCCTATATCCCTGGTACCGGTCCAAACTCTGGAGCTGGCTTTGGGGATACTCTTCCCTCAAACTGGTGTCTGAGAACCCTTCTCTAGACTCCTAGCTAAAATCTTTACTTGCAGTTCCTTTTAGGATTCTCCTCAGCACTGTTTCACTGCCACTTCCTTGGCCATGCTGGTTCCTGCATAGATTAGCCCTTCCGTCTCTCTTCCTCGGGAAATGCTGATGCTCATGCTCAGATTCAGGTTCCTTCCCAGACTCCGCCTCTGAATCAGACTCAGCTCTCGATTCAGCTATTCCCTCAGCTCCACCCTCAGCTCTCCTCCTCCCTGTTCTCTGGGGCTTATATGAGTGGGTCTGGCCTGTATCTTTCCACCCCGCCCCCAGCTGTCTTAGATTGCCACCCTCAGTTACCATGGAGCTGGGGCGTGGCCTTAGGACAGCAGCTTTAGACAGGCTTTTTTCATTCTTAGCTGCACTTTTAAAGTGGCAATTCCCTGCACTTTCCTTCTGACTGGAGGAGACTGCAAGTGTTTTCCCTATTTCCATAGGCACTGGGCTAGCTTCGCCACCACAGTACGTCTGTACCGACGGAGCCTGCGTGGGAACGCTCCCCAGCGTCCAAAAAGAAAGCTTTTGGGAGCATCCCACGCGCATGCGAGCTGCCTTCCCGCCCATTTACTTCCCTCTCATCAGTTGGGTTTGTAGCTGAGACCGAAGGAGGGAAGTAGACAAATTAGAGAAAAAAAGAGAGAGAGAGAGAGAGAACTACTCCTAGGGGAGGTGGGTGGGTTGTGAACACTTATTCCTGCTGTTCCCAGAGATCACCTGTTACAGGTACGTAACTGTGCTATCTCAAGAAACAAGCAGGAATGAGTCTTCACATATGGGGACTCCCAGGCTAAGATGCCTGGAGGAGGCCCCAGCATGTTGCAAATCTAAAGATGGGCCATGCTTATCCCTCAAAACCTCAGGCATCCAAGGGATGGAGGGTAGGAGTTGAACTAGAAAAGAAAAAAGAGGTGCTGTGGAACAGCTTGACTAAACAAGGTATCCAGAGGGGAGTCCTTGTGTACTGCTCTAATACCTTTTGGTCTGAGCGGTATATCAAATTCAAATAAACATAAACATAAACATAAATCATAAATATTAGAAAAATATTGAGTCCCAATTTTCTAATGTGGATCTCACTCAAAAATATTGCAAAAATACTTGTTGAGGGTAATATGGGTCTGTGGTTGAGAGCCAGTACATTATCCTCAAAGAAATTCCCTCAATGTGAAGTAGAGGGAAAAAAATAAATTTTGCAATACAGGAAGAGATGAGAAGCCCTCATGGCCAGAACTAACCACAGAAGAAAGTACTGGGGGAGTTCAATGAGGTTGGACTTTTGAGAAATAGCTAAAGCTTCTGTAAAGTCCAAAAAATTGAATTTCTTGTCCTTGGAGCAGAATAAGGTCCTAGGAAAGAGTGGCGATAATCTGACTGGTTTGGATGAAAAGGCAGAAATACCCTTTGCAGAAAAAAGGGGATAGGACTTTAAGATCCCCTTTATTCCAATGAAAGACAAAGACATTTGTACTAGGCATTGAGCCTCCAATTTCTTGAAGATCAGTAAAAGTCTTTCGTAAGTGATGTCACTTATGATGATGACCTTACATGTAGAGCTTCAGATGTGACGTAACCTAAAAGGTAACGGTAAAAGAAAGTATTTCCTAATTTACTATAGAAATTGGTTGTCCATTGAGTTTTATGGTATGCTGGGGCAGCATTAATATGGACAGTAAACAAATCTTTCAAAGTCAGATGTTGTATAGAGATTGACGCAATAACAAGAAGGATTAAGACCTACTTGAGAATATTGATGGAGAATCTCTGTCTGGTTAAATATGGAAGAACTATAGAGAAAGTTTCGTGGAAACTGGTATTATGTTCTTCACTTACAGGGATAGGACTAGACTTCTTGAAAAGATCTAGCCCCTGAAATAACCAGGTCTCAAGACGTACGTGAATGAGTGCAGAGGAGATCCTTAGTCTTAAGACAGCAAGTCTGGATCCTTCTATAATTTCAAATAGTAGCTGGAGAAAAAGACGCAATATAAGGGGATACCATGTTTGCCTCTTTATGAGGGCAATATGAGTATCACGCGTTCTCTTGTTCAACATAAGCTACCATGAAGTATAGGAAATTAGAAGAAAAGTAGTGAATAAGGATTAACTGCAGTGAAAAAAATGCATCCCTGTTGTGGAATTTCCAGTGAGATGTGGAACAAACCAGGGAATTGTGCAATTTTCTACGCTTTCACCTGGTCTAAACCCTGATTAGCTTTTCTTAAAAGGAAATTTTAAGGAATATGGTAAGAGTAGGAAAAAACCAGTCATGTAGGAGCATGACTGGCAGAGTCTACCAGCTGAAGCCCTTCTTAACTATCTGGCAGCTACCTATTAGGAGTAGCTCTGAGGCTCTCTGGCAAAGGCCCACAGTTGCAGAGCTTTGTTGTAGAATTGCAAAGAGCATGTTGTAGGTTGCTTAGATCTGGCTGTTGAATTGCCAGTGTGCAACCTAATCTATTCTGTTGGAGCCAAAGAGAATTGAAGGTGGCTAAGAATAGTAGACAGGCCTGATGCCTGCAACAATAAATAGTCCAAATGAGTTCTGGACCTCTTTTGGAATTATCTGTTAAGGCAGCATAAAAAGTTAGGTCCTATAGATTGGAGAGGACCGACAGACATAATTTGGAGTAGTGATACCAAATTTCTGTCCGAAAAGCTGCCTTAAAAAACATCTGAGAAGAAGATGAACCGCAAAGGGGGAGAAAACTCTGTATGGAAACTACTTACTGGAGTAGGTATTGAAGAAAATCCTATGGCTTAGAGAATAAGCCCTCCAGTTGATTAGTCATACTCTTAGAGACTGAATGTCTGGGCTAAGAGGGATAGAAAGTAATACAGAGTTGAGAAGACTTACAATTTGGTAAGTCTTTGAAGAGATAGGGTCCCCTTGCAGTTAAAAGTATGAGATATCCTCGTACAGGAAACTGTCAAGGTGAAGGACATAGCTCACCCTGTTAGTTGTTAGTCCTCCTTTTGTTTTAAAAAGGAGAAACAGGTTATCTCTGGGGTATGATAGTACTTAATAGCTCTTAGAGCTAGAAGGATAGATTTCTCTTGTAGCAAGAGATTCATGCTCAGAGTCGAGGATTGAGTCAATGTATGACTGATATCTCAGCATGGATGAGATGAATTTTAGATGCTTCTGTTGAAAAGAAGTAGGCTCAAAAGTTCTAAACCTCACACAGAAAAAGTGAATAAAATATCAGAAACCCTGCGACTGCTGGGTTTGCTGAGCCTGTTGAGGTTTTGATTTTCTTAGCCTGGTGTGATGTTGCCCATCTTTGGAAACATCTGCATAATGGGTAGAAGATGGATAAAACTTTTTTCCCCTAGGGGTATAAAGCTTTTTAGGAGATTTTTTATTAGCTGGGATAGAGGAAAAGTTTTGACAATCCTCTGAAAGCAACAGCATCAGTGCTTAACAGATTAGCTTGAAATAAAGCCTCCTTGTTGAAGAGATTTTCACCAGTACAAGGAGTATTTCCCAGCCTTTCCTGTACCCATCTGTCCAAGTCTGAAGCTTGGAGCCAGGCTATGCGTCGTGCTCCTATGGCTATAGCAGAAGTTCTGCTAATAGACTCAAAACAGTCCAGGGAAGCACGATTAAGGAACCTAGAGATATTTTGAGCATGACTGACTAATAAGAAGTAGTCTGCTCTTTTATGCTCTGGAAGAAAAGGGTTCAAAAACTAAGTTCTTTGTGACCTCTTCAAGAGATAATCCCATATAGAAAATATATGAGATAATTCTTGCTGAAAGCATGGATGCCTGGAAGCATCGACGTCCAAAGGCATCTAAAGTCCTAGACTCATGACCTGGGGGATAAGAAGAGTGCTTCTTTGTACTCTTAATACGCCTCATTGCTGATTCTACAACAATAGAATGATGAGGAAGTTGAGTCTTTTGAAAACCTGGAGAAGGCGGCACCTTGTACATAGTGTCAAGTGTCTTAGAATGTGGGGATACCGTTAAATGAGTTTCCCACATTCTTGTAAGTTCTGATGCAAAGGAAGCATGATCACCTCCTTTGGAATCCAGGGGAATTGCAGTGTCTCTGAATCCCCCGGTAGGGCTTCTTTACCAGGTATAGAAATGGCAAGTAACTTTGCCATACCAAGCAGAAAAGCTTGAAAAGAAATCTCCCCCGAGAAGGACCCTCTAAAATGAGGGGTAAAAGCTAGACTTGTTGAAAAATCAGCCTTGGTACCGATGGATTCATCCCAGTCATCGGGATTGGAAGACTTGAAAGGATGAAGCATCGGATTTTCTTTAAAGCGATGTCTACGGTACCGCCCGAGGTCGGTACCAAGACGAGTCGGTACCGAATCCCCCATGCTAGAGATCGATTCCAGGCTCGGCATCGAAGGAAGCGAGTCTGTCGAAGCAAGCATGGACGGTACCAACACCAATGCCGGTACCGAAGCCGATACCGATACTCGAGGAACGGTCTGCAGCAACTCAAGCGGTACCGAAGTAGCTGAGAGCGCTAGATTACGTTCATCGGTGAGGGGTGTTTCATCCATCACCATAGCCGATGCCGGGGTGTCGGTATCGCTCGAAGCGGCCACAACCACCGAGCATGGCCCAGGTATGTTCATCGAGGTAAGAACCCCAGGAACAACCTGAAGCCTCGTTAATGCTTTGGAGCCCGAAGACTCCTGCCGGGGCTTTATTGCCAAAATGTCCTCGAGGGCAAGGCCCAAGCCATCTTGATGCTGAGAAGGAGATCTACCACTCGAGGACTGGCTAGTCTTTACAGACTTTTGTTTGGTTACCTGATCCTGTGAAGAAGAAGATATTCTAGCTGGTGACATCGAGTGCGATGTGAACCGAGTATCGAGTTGTGCTCGATCCTGAAGACTTCTTCTGTTTGAGCTCCAGCAGGAGAGACACTCCAGAGGGCAATGGTCAGGACCTAAACATTTTAGACACCAAGTATGAGTGTCTGAAAATATATCTGTACCGCCACACTTTGAGCATTTCTTAAGGATAATGGCTGGCTTTTCCATAATGGAAGGATAGAGGCCTAGTGGCCTAGAAACCGTCAGGCACTAAACAGGAAAAAATTTCTAAGAAAAGAAGAAATTCTTCAGTAAAAAGAAAGAAAAGCACCGGCGGTACCGGTGGCATCGAGGGGAGGCAGACGCGGCCACAAAAAACTAAGAATAAAAAGAAGAATTTTCTGCGGTGACAGGAATACGTCCTGCCGGCTCTGCGGAAAATGGAAAACTGATGAGAGGGAAGTAAATGGGCGGAAAGGCAGCACGCATGCGCGTGGGATGCTCCCAAAAGCTTTCTTTTTGGATGCTGGGGAGCGTTCCCGCGCAGGCTCCGTCGGTACGGACGTACCCATATGTGAAGACTCATTCCTGCTTGTTCCTGGAGATACACCCATCCATGCATGGTATTTTAGCTACTTACACACACGGATGAGTACATATGTGCAGGTCACTAATATATCCAGCAAACAACTCCAATCACTGAACTTATTGTGGTCACAAAATATAATTAACTTCCATAAACACAATTATTCAATATTAGAGGGGAGCAAAACATCTCAGGCTGTGTCCTCGATACTATTTCTTCAATATTCTAGCACGAGTAACACCCTTACACCCAATGAGTATCCGGACTCCTCCACATAAGTTTAAAAAACAAACAAAAAAAAAAAACTTTTTCACTTAGCAATATCTTGTATGCCTTTAAAAACAAAAAACAAAAAACAAGCAGCAGCAGCACTTATCTTCATTTCCAGAAATATTAATTCCAATGAAACACCGGACGGTGGTCAGCATTTCGCATTTTGCTGCGTCAGGGATGTTTCCTTAAATATACAATAACCACAATGTAATCAATGTCACTATAATCAATAATACCCATGGTGAATTTAGAAACTTAGCTAACCTCAGTGTGCTGCCATTACCAAGAAAGCACAGTTACTTACCTGTAACAGGTGATCTCTGGGAACAGCAGGAATAAGTCTTCACATATGGGTACGTCGGTACCGATGGAGCCTGCGCGGGAACGCTCCCCAGCGTCCCAAAAAGGAAAGCTTTTGGGAGCATCCCACAGCGCCTGCGCGCTGCCTTCCCGCCTTTCCTAACCGCCTCTCTCCAGTTCGAGTTTTAAAGCTGAGACAAAGAGAAAGAGAGGAAAGGAAAGATAGAGAGATACCACTCCTAGGGGAGGTGGGTGGGTAGTGAAGACTTATTCCTGCTGTTCCCAGAGATCACCTGTTACAGGTAAGTAACTGTGCTATCTCCAGGAACAAGCAGGAATGAGTCTTCACATATGGGGACTCCCCAGCTAGAGATGCCCGGGAGATCCCCAAGGTTGTGAGACCCTGAGAAAGGCTCTACCTCCTCCCATGGATCTCAGGCATCCAACCAGGGATGGAGGGTAGGAGTTGATTAAGCATGGAACAGGTGTTTGAGAACAGCCTGACCAAACAAGGCATCCCGGTGGGAGTCCTTGTCCAAGCAGTAATGGGCTGTGAAGGTATGAACCGAGGCCCAGGTGGCCGCTCGACAGATCTGGTCGATGGACACAGAATTTAGATGAGCCATAGAGGTTGCCATGGCCCTCACATTGTGAGCTGTGACATGGCCCTCCAGAGAAAGGTTCTTACTCTGGTAGGCGAAAGAAATACACTGAGCAATCCAATTTGACAGTGTCCTCTTAGAGACTGGAAGTCCCAAATGAGAGGGATCAAAGGCAACAAAGAGTTGAGAAGACTTTCTATGTTGCTGTGCCCTTTACAAGTAAAAGGCAAGAGCCCTCTTACAATCCAGGGTATGAAGATTCCTCTCTGCACTTGATGCATGAGGACCTGGAAAAAAGACAGGTAAATATACCTCTTGGTTAAGATGAAAGGGCGAGACCACTTTAGGCATAAAGTGTGGATTGGTCCTAAGGACTACCTTATCATGATGGAACCTTGTATAAGGTGGATTAGCCACTAAGGCTTGCAGTTCACTGATGCGGCGAGCTGAGGTGACTGCAATAAGAAAGATAACCTTCCAGGAAAGAAATTTCAAGGAGGTAGTGGCTAAGGGTTCAAAGGGTGGCTTCATGAGCTGACCAAGAACCAGATTCAAGTCCCATGCCACTGGAGGTGGTCTAATGGGAGGTTTAGTTAAAAGAAGGCCTCTCATGAATCTTGCAATAAGAGGATGAGAGGAAACAGGTTGTCCATTGAGAGGCTTGAGAGATGCTGCAATAGCACTCAAATCGACCCTTACTGAATTTGTCTTGAGGCCTGCATGGGAAAGATGCAGGAGATACTCTAGTAAGGAATTCAAAGGTATTGCTAGAGGGTTAATACCCTTCTCAGCACACCAAATGGTAAACCTTTTCCATTTAAAAGCATAGGAACGTCTGGTAGAAGGCTTTCTGGAAGCATGAAGGATATCCCTTACTTGCTAAGAAAGATGGCAATCTTGAAGGTCTAAGCCTTCAGCAACCAAGCCCTGAGATGGAGAGATTGGTGGTTTGGGTGACACAACGTTCCCCCCTCCTGAGACAGGAGATCTGGAGCAGACCCTAAGTCCAGGGAGGGAGCTTGGGAAAGATGCAGAAGTAGAGGGTACCACACTTGGCGTGGCCAACGTGGAGCTATGAGGATCATAGTCTCTCGATCTCTCTGAAGCTTGAACAGGGTCTTGGGAATTAGGGGAATGGGTGGAAAGGCGTACAGGAAGTCTTGACCCCAATGAAGGAGGAAGGCATCCTTGGCCTGAACTCCCTGACACGGAATTCTGGAACAGAATCGGGGAAGTCTGGCATTCCACGGACTTGCGAAGAGGTCTATGTCCGGGGTTCCCCAAATTCGCAAGATTCTGACTATCTGGTCCATATGAAGGGACCATTCGTGTGGAAGCAGAACTCGACTGAGTCTGTCTGCCCAAGAGTTTTGAACTCCTGGAAGGTATACTGCCAGAAGATGAATTTGATGCTCTCTGGCAAAGGCCCACAATCGCAGAGCTTCGTTGCAAAGCGACAGAGAGCCAGTTCCTCTCTGCTTGTTCACATAGAACATGGCTACTTGGTTGTCCATGTGAATGAGGACTGTCTTGTAGCTGAGCAGGGTATGGAAGACTCTGAGAGCCAAGAAGATTGCTCTGAGCTCTAAGAAGTTGATATGTAGGGAGGTCTCCTGTGGGGACCAAATGCCCTGGGTGGAGAGGTCTTGAAGATGAGCTCCCCAACCCTTTGGAGAGGCATCTGTTGTAAGGATTGCTTGGGGTAACAACTGTTGGAAGGGGGACCCCAGCAACAGATTTTGAGTGGACTTCCACCACTGGAGAGACCAAAAGAGGCGCCTGGAGGTTGCTATTTTGTCTGACAGACTTCCAGATGCCTGGGTCCAATGGGTGGACAAAGTCCATTGAGTTGCCCTCATGTGAAGGCGAGCATAAGGGACCACATGCACAGTGGATGCCATGTGGCCTAGCAGTTGTAACATCTCTCGAGCAGTTAGCCTCTCAGATTCAGTTAAAAACCCACCTAACTGCACTAAGCGTAGGCAACGGGCCTGGGGAAGATAGGCCCTTGCAGTTGTGGTATCCAGCAAGGCCCCTATGAACTCTAGAGACTGAGTAGGGGTGAGTTGGGACTTTGGAATGTTTATAACCAGTCCCAGATACTGCAGGACACGCATTGTGCAGGCTAGGGAAGTCTGGGCCTCTGATTGGGATGGAGCTCGGATGAGCCAGTCGTCCAGATATGGGAATACGAATATTCCTAGAGTGCGTAGAAATGCAGCTATTACTGCCATGCATTTTGTGAACACTCTTGGAGCAGAGGCCAGACCAAAGGGAAGCACCTTGTATTGATAGTGCTTTCCCTGATAAAGGAACCGAAGGAACCTTCTGTGTGCTGGATGGATGAGTATATGGGTATACGCATCCTTGAGATCTAGACTCCGAAGGAATGGAAGGAGAGTACCTAGAGAAATCATCTTGAATTTCTCCTTGCATAGGAATTTGTTCAATTCGTTGAGATCTAATATGGGTCTGTAACCCCCTGTTTTCTTTGGAATCAGAAAGTAGGGGGAGTAGAACCCTGAGCCCTGTTGAAGAAGAGGCACTTCTTCTATTGCCCCTTGGGCAAGAAGGGTAGAAATCTCTTGACCCAGAAGGTCGAGGAGAAATGTTGGAGAATTGAACTGTCTCACCATGGTGTGAGGAGGAAGGTTTAAGAAATGAAGTTTGTACCCTTCCCTTATGATGGAAAGGGTCCACTGTTCTGCTGTAATTCGCTCCCCTCTGGGAGCAAAGTGAGCTAACCTTCCTGGAATGGTGAGAGGCTCTGGTTCTTTTAGAGCCAGAAAGGCTAAGTTCTCTAGCTGCAAGTCAAAGGCCCTGAGGAGGCTGAGGCTGTTGGGCTACAGTAGGCCTTGCAGCCTTAGACTTGGCCTGTTTAGGTTGTTGACGCTTTGCAGCAAAACGACCTGCAAAAGATGTCTGCTGACCATAAACAGGATAATATCTTCCCTTCTTGGGAAAATATGTCTTTTTGAACAACCTCTTCTGGACAGGATTAGAGGTAGACTTTGAAAGCCTATCCAAAGCAGAGTTTTCTGCATCCATCTGGGTGGCCTTTCCTTGCCAATCTTTTCCAAACAGGTTTTCACCTGTAGAAGGAAGATTTCCTAATCCATCTTAGACCCAGGGTTCCAAATCAGAAGCTTGTAACCAAGCAATTCTGCGTGCACCTATGGCAATGGCCGAGGCTCTGCTGGCCCCCTCAAGAGAGTCAAAGGCTGCACGGTTAGAGAATTTGGAAACATCCTGGGCATGCTTAAGCCAGGTAAGAAAGTCCTCCCTTTTATCTTCTGGAAGAAAAGGGAGGAAAGTTTGCAGATGATCTGTAACTTCCTTCAGAGACTATAGGAGTTGATTCTGGC
Organism: Ichthyophis bannanicus; assembly: GCA_033557465.1. Classification (NCBI taxonomy): domain Eukaryota; kingdom Metazoa; phylum Chordata; class Amphibia; order Gymnophiona; family Ichthyophiidae; genus Ichthyophis; species Ichthyophis bannanicus. Next base: position 351,650,039 of record CM066034.1, on the reverse strand, counting down.
AACAAGCATACTGGCCTGGAAGATTTTCCTGCCAAAAGCATCTAAGGTTCTACATTCTCTTCCTGGAGGAGCAGATGAGTGCCTCTTTGCACTCTTTAACTTTTTCATAGCAGACTCCACCACAATAGAATGGTGAGGAAGCTGAGTTTTATGAAATCCAGGACAAGGAGGGACACGATACATGGTGTCCAACCTACGAGAAAGAGAAGAGATGGTGAGAGGAGTCTCCCATATGCCTATCATGTGGTCATAAAGGATCTCATGAATTGTCAAAGTGGCTGCTTCTTTAGGAGCCTTGGGATATTGCAAAATATCCAATTTTTTGGCTCTAGGCTCTGTCTCAGGGGCTACTGAGATAGAAAGCCCCTTGGCCACTTCCCTTATGAAGTCTTGAAAAGACAAGTCTTCTGGAGGGGACATTCTTCTTTTTGGAGAAGAAGGCTCCTGAGGAAGGAGTACCGATGCATCAGAGTCTTCGGAGGAATCGAAGTATCGCCTGTCTGGATGCTCCTGTAAAGCCCGATACGCATAACTTGTGGTATCGACATCGGGAGTCATCGGTACCGAATCGGTACCGATAGGCATCATCGGACAGGGTACCGCTGCAGTCGACACCGAAGCCGATGTCGATACAACCGGTATCAGCACCGGAACCGATATCGGAGCCGGTGTCGGAGCCGGTACCGACAACGAAGCTTGTTGCGGTACCAGTGGCATCGCAGCTTGTATGAATGCCGTAATGGCACGCTGCATGGTCAGAACATTCTGATCCATCGACGCCATGAATGTCTGGAGGTCGGTACCGGCAGATTCCACTGGTACCCCAGAACATTGCAACAGGTGATCGGTCGAGGTCGTGCCATCGATGTCAACTTGTGACCCCATAGGACGAGCTTTGGAAGCCGGAGCTTCCCGCTGGGGTACTTTTGCCGGTGCAGGATCCTCGAGGGCAAGCCTGGAGGCATCTCGATGCTTAGAGGGAGATCTACCCTTCGAGGACCGGCTGGACTTATGTTTGGTTACCTGAGATCCATAGGAGGAAGAAGCAGCCCTGGACGACGTCAATGCCACCGAAGCTGCATCAGAGGGAAACAGTGTACTGAGCTTGGCTGCTCGGTTCTGTAAACCTCTTTTAGACATCATGGAGCAGGATGGACAATCCGTGATGGAATGGTCAGGACCCAAACACTTAAGACACCAGTCATGGGTGTTGGTAACAGAGATGGTACCGCTGCACTTTTTAAACCCGGAGGCGGGCTTTTCCATGAGGAATTTTTCTGTTAGGCCCAAGGCCCAAAGAAGAAAAAATACACTGAAGTGGAACAGAGTATTCTTTTTTTTTTTTTTTAAAGAAAAGAAAAAAAAGAAAGAAAAGACCGGCGGTACCGACGTCGAAGAAGGCAGACGCGCGACTAAAGAAATAAAATAAAATAAAGAACTTCTTCAGCAGTGACAGGATCATGACCTGCTGGCTCCGCGGAAAAGAAGAACTGGAGAGAGGCGGTTAGGAAAGGCGGGAAGGCAGCACGCAGGCGCTGTGGGATGCTCCCAAAAGCTTTCCTTTTTTGGGACGCTGGGGAGCGTTCCCACGCAGGCTCCATCGGTACCGACGTACCCATATGTGAAGACTCATTCCTGCTTGTTCCTGGAGATAACAATTTCCTCCAACCTGAAAACCTCTAAAAACCTCTTCAAAAGTATTATGTCAGTTCAGCAGTTTTCTCCATAAACACAAACTTACCCTCTAGAAGACGTTCGCACAACATTTAGCAAACTCAATTATCCCATGCATTGAAATGTGGCTTGTGCTCCCATAATTGGTTGCCATTTAGTATGAGGTGCTGACCCTCCAGTGGCTCAGTGTCACCCCAGAGCAACTGTGAGATTAGCCCATTTGAATAAAACGTTTTATTTCTCAGCAATACATAGTGTATATTATACAACCCCCTATATTATATACTTTTTATTAAGGGAGCTTAATAAAAATAATTGCTGCATTTCAGCACTATGTATTATGTATGCCACTGCTTGCAGTCTCAATCTCTCTCCCTAACTAATCCTTGCCAGTCTCTCATTTTTCTGTTTTCTCTGTTCTGTGGACTTGCTGTAATCTCATGAACCTGTAGAAGCCCACATGTCATAAGTTGATATTCTCCAGCAAAGGAGCACTACACCACATTGCTAGAAGACACCCAGTCCAAATGCGTGGTTTAACAGGAAGGATTACTTTATTATAATTCTGAAAACTTGACAGTATTAAGCCCAAATAGCCCGACACAGGCCGTGTTTCGATTTCACTTCAGGGTTTCGGGCGCGCTTAGTTGTTAGATAGAGTCAATTGGTTGGTCTGTACACTCCGTTTTTTATAAATGACAGTCAATCAGAATCCAGAGGATTATCTCTTTGGACATCCATCCACTTCTTGGATCCATCCATCCACGTTTTCAGAATTTTAATAAAGTAATCCTTCCTGTTAAACCACACGTTTGGATAGGTTGATATTCTACAGATTTCTTGTCAAACGGCTCACACCAGCTCTGCTCCACTCAGTGAGACACACTGTAGCCATAAAACAATTTAATGTGGGACTTCCAAGAGCTCTGCTCAGAGCCCCCTCCTACACGCCAATGCCCTTCTAGGATGGGGTAAGCAAAGTTATATCACACCATCACAGACAAAACCATATACATCTATACGCTTTGCACCAACAGTTGAAAAGTTAAGTAATCTCAGAGGGAGCACAAAAGAAATGACATGATCCTCCTTTATTAAAATAAATACAAACATGGAAAAAAAACCAAAGCAATAAGACCAGTAACGGTAACTAAAGTGGGAAAGTTGGATGTTGAAATAATCTGGTATCTTTGTACTCAATCCAGGATAATGGAGAACCAATAAGAAAATTGCCTTGGCGATATTCTGCAAGTGGTTGACAGCTGAAAGATGGGATATATCCTTTCCGTATAGAATAAAGGACAGACAGGACAAGCCGCATGCTTTTCCTGCCATTATCTATATAAGTCAAGAACTAATTCTTTATGGTATGTTTAATGATACCCTCCTGTCCTGGCGTGTGTGTAATATTGCTCACATTCTTTGAGAATCAGATTTTACTGGGGATAGGATAAAAGGGCAAATGTTACTTTGGTGTAACTGTAAGGTTAGTAACTCTTGTTAAACAAGGAGCACAGACATATAAATTGATGGTGTCATCTTATTAGCCAATACCTTTACTATCAATAACTAATAAAGTAGCTGCTGCTACCACATTTTCCAGTCTATGACAGAAATTCATTCCCAACCTAGATATCTACCTTTGTACCATAATAAACTGCACTATATCAGTCAAATGGATGTTTTGAGTATTGCAAAACTGATAATTTGCCGTGGGAAAAATCCAAGCCATACATTCTTCTACAGAATTGCAGAAGTTCTGCATGAAAATATATGTGCTTAAGTCTAACAGAAGCACAAAAAGTAAAAACATACACAGGGTCTAGTCCCTAATGCATATCATGGATTACATTCAATTCAACTGCAAGCCAAAATGCTTCCAAAATAAAATCAGTCACACTTTACTGAGTCTTGGTTGCTGAGAACAAAAAAAGATGCTTAGAATTGTTTATTGGCTATTTATTTATTCAGCTAGTCTATATACCACATATATAATAGTCTATGCAGCTTACTGTATAATGAACAACAACGTCAATATGGCTTTACATAGAAAAAGTCAGAAAGAAAAAGGAAAACATTGGAACAAAAGTATTTTACTACTGGGTCAATACATATGGCCTCTACTTCAGAAGTGCCAAGGATATGCAAGTTATAATGAAAAGGGATCTCAATTTAAAACCATAAAGCGTTGTTACTTACCTGTAACAGGTGATCTCCGGGAACAGTAGGAATCAATCTTCATATATGGGTATCGTCAGTATTGACAGACCCTGCACGGGAACATTCCCTAGCGTCCAATTGGAAAGTTTTTGGGAGCAATCCACTGTGCCTGCGCATCTGCCTTTCCAAGTCCTCTCCTCAGATGAGTTTGTAGCTGAGCGATAGAGGAAAAAAGAGAACACCCTGCAACTCCTGGAGGAGGAGGGTGTGTTGTGAAGACTGATTCCTGCTGTTCCCAGAGATCACTTGTTACAGGTGAGTAACAACGCTTTTTCCAGGAACAAGCAGGAATGCAATCTTCACATATGGGACTACATTCCTGCTTGTTCCCAGGTACCAGACTGGAAGTGGTAGCAGTGGTATCTGTGAGATTAAAGGATAGAGTTAAGGTGGTGTGGATACAAAGTGGCCCCACTGGACTCTATTGCAGTTGGCAAGACCATCGCCAGGGAAGTCCGGGATGGAGGTTAGGCATTACAGTTAAGTGCCAAAAAGGTGCTGGATGACAGCCTGGCCAAAGACAGCATCCCAACGGTTGTTCCTGTCTAGGCAGTAGTATGCAGTGAAGGTATAAATGGAGGAACAGGTAGCTGTTCGACAGATTTCATCAATGGAGACAGAATGAAGGTTGGCAACTGAGGTTGCCATGGCTCGCATGTTGTGAGTGGCGATGTGACCCTTGAGGGATAGTCTCGCTTGAGCATATGCAAAAGAAATGCAGTCCGCAATCCAGGTGGATAGGGTGCACTTCATTACTAGCAGCCCAAGGGAACTTGGATCAAAGGAAATTAATAATTCAGAGAATTTTCTGTGATTCTTGGTTCTGCCCAAGTAGAAAGCCAGTGTGTGCTTGCAATCTAAAGTGTGTAGCACTGCTTCAGCGCTAGAGGCATGCAGTCTGGGGAAAATGACTGGTACCATCACAGATTGGTTGAGGTGGAAGGGTGAGATCATCTTCAGAAGGAAGTATGGATAAGTACGGAGAACCACCTTGTCATGGTGGAAAAGGGTGTATGGAGGATCCGACACTAAAGCCTGTATTTTCCTGATGCAGCGAGCTCAGGTGAGGGCAATAAAGAAGATTACCTTCCAAGACAAGAATTTTAAAGAAGTGATGGTTAAAGGCTCAAAAGGAGACTTTAGAAGTTGCACTAAGGCCACATTGGGGTCCCAGGCCACCAGTGGTGGTTTGATTGGTGACGAACAGCAGGAGACCCTGCATAAATCATTGCACCAAGGGGTGCGAAGAAATAGGATGCCTGTCCACTGGCCTATGATAGGCTGAGATGGCACTCAGTTGAACTTTGAGTTAGTCTTGAGACTTGCCAAGGACAAGTAGCGGAGAAATTGTAAAAGAATATTAATAATGTAGTTCCTTTTTCTTTTTCTTATCTGTATGTATACTTTTACAGTAAACTGCTTTTACTCACGTGAAAGGTGGTATATCAAGTATTTTAATAAACCATAATATACCATAAACCACTGGGCAGGCAGAGGGGTCAATATGTTTCAGGGTACACCAAAGAGTGAACCTTCACTATTTGAAGGCATAAGAACATCTGATAGACGGCTTGAGAGATGCAAGTAAGATGTCTTTGACCTGTTGTGGAAGGTTGAGGTCAGCAAAGATTAAGCTTTTAGCAGCCATGCCGTGAGACAGAGGGCTTGTGGATTGGGATGGAGACGTGTCCTGTGATCCTAAGATTGGACGCATGTCCCAGGCTGAAAGGTGGCATTTGCACCAGAGGAATCAGAAGAAACCATGGCTGACGGGGCCAGTAAGGGAGCTATTAGGATCATGGAGCCCCTGTCAGCCTGCAGCTCGAACAGGGTTCTTAGGTATTAAGGGGATGGGTGGGAATGCATAAAGTAGGCCCTTTCCCAAATGGAGAAGGAAGGCATCCGTTGCCTGGCTGTGCTGGGAGGGAAGCCTCGAGCAAAACAGTGGAACTTGTGCATTCTCCTGGGTGGTGAACAGATCTATTCTGAGGGTATCCCAAATGTGGAAGACCCAAGATGTTGTTTCCCAATTTAAAGTCCACTCATGTGGACATAGAATATCGCAGAGGCTGACCGCAAGGAGATTGAGTTCACCTGGGAGATACACTGCCCTGAGATGGATGTGATGTGCAATGGAAAAGAACCAGAGATGAAGGGCTTAATGGCAGAGGGGATAGGAACCCATCCCCCCTTGCTTGTTCACACAGAACATAGCTACCTGGTTGTCCGCCGGACTAAGACCTGTTTGCCCGAAAGTTGGGGATGAAAAACCCAAATGACATTCGTGAGAGCACATACCTCCAGGAGGGTGATCTGCAATAGAGATTCCTGTTGTGTCCATTGCCCTATGTGGTGAGACTGTTCAGGTGTGCTCCACACAAGTTTGAAAGCATCAGTTGTCAGGGTGCATTGAGGTGGTGGCATCTGAAAAGGTGATCCTCTGAGCAGGTTTTGAGGGGAGCACCACTACTGAAGGGAGTGGACAAGTGGAGAGGTAATGCAGATCTTGTCTGAGACACACCCGGTTGCCTGGGTCCACTGAGGCGACAGACTCTATTAGACTTGCTGCATGTGCAGGCAGGTATACGGGATGACATGGACTGTGCAGGCTATGTGCAGTATTTCTCGAGCTGTCACAGCACCGTGACCCCTTATGCCGTTGGCCACCTCGATGAGACAGGCAAAGCAGTCCTGTGGAAAGACTGCTCAGGCCTGACAAGTGTCCAGAAGTGCTCCAATGAATTTGAGCTGCTGGAATGGAACCAGGTGCGATTTGGGAAAGTTTAAGACGAATTTTTATTTTATTTATTTTTATTTATTACAGTTGCTTATATACCGCACTATTCGGCATCAGCGCGGTTCACAGTATAACAAAATGACCAAAACACACTTCTGTTTGGTTTTACAACGAACAGGGGTATAAACTTGGATAACAGGGGGGGTTGAACTATATACATGAACTATATACATGAAATATAAACATGAAATAGGTCAAATGCATGACGTAAAAGACCTATAACATGATTGAATTGAACAGTATAGAATAAGTCCGTTTCAAATACAAAATACATTGTGAGAATGGGCTGTAAGAATCCCAGATCTTGGAGAATGGGCTGTAAGAATCCCAGATCTTGGAGAATGGGCTGTAAGAATCCCAGATCTTGGAGCACAGTGAAGGTGCAATGAAGAGAGAGTTTTACCTCTTGTGGGGATTTGCCCCTGATTAGTCAGTTGTCTAAGTAGGGGAAGACGAAGACCCCCAAAGGATGAAGATAGGCGGCAACTACTGCCATGCATTTTGTGAACACTCGGGGTGCGGAGACTAGCCTGAAGGGGAGCACCAGATATTGGTAGTGAGTTTGCTGGAACCAAAAATGCAGACACTGTCTGTGTTGAAGGTGGATCAGCAAATGTATGTATGCCTCCTTAAGGTCTAGAGAACAGAGCCAGTTGTTCCTTTGAAGGTATGGCAGAAATGTACTGAGGGAAATCATTTTTAATTTTTCTCTAACAAGGAATTTGTTAAGTCCCTTAGATCTATGCGCCTGAACCCTCCTGCCTTCTTGGGGATAAAAAAGTAAGGAGAGTAGCAGTCCCTGCCCTCTTGGATGGGTGGAACTTTTTCTATGGCTCCCTGAGCTAATAGGATGGACATCTCAACTGATAGGAGATTAGTCTGCAAGGGGATTGCGGGATAATCCCTTGTGGAAGTGGTGGGGGATAAGCTTTCAAAATGAAGCAGATAGCCCCTTTGAATGATGTTGAGAGTCCTCTGTTCTGATATGATAAGGTGCCACCTGTGGGCATAGAAACAAAGTCTGCCTGCTATGTGTAGGGGTGGGAGACCCTGCAGAGGCAGAGTAGTTATGCTCTCTAGGAAGGAGTCAAAAACCAGGTGCAGGTTGTGGCTGTGCAGCTAGTTGTGGTTTAAGCATCAGCCCTTTCGGGCTGGTGAGGGCCCTGTTGTTGCTGCTGGGGTTGCTCAGCAGCTGCAGGTGGATAAGAAGGATAATATCACTTTTTCTTAAGATAGGAAGATTTCTTTGGATTGATCTTTCTCCTAGAGGGGTCAGACGTCTTTCTGGAGAGGCGTTTGAGTGTAAGATCATCTGTCTCAATCTCTCCGGCCTTCTCTCTCCAACTTTTTCTAGAGGTTCTCAACAGAGAAGGTGACATTGGCCGATTTATCCTGAACCCACTGCTCAAGGTCATATGCCTGGAGCCAGACCATTCTGCGAGCAGCGATGCAGACTGCTGAAGCTCTGCTGGATGACTCAAAAGCATCAAAAGATGGTCTGGTAAGAAATTTGGATGTATTCTGATTTTGCCTGATTAAGGCCTGGAATGCGTAACAGGAAGGATAGGGGCAAGATTCTCTAGATCCCTGGAAATATCCCCGAGATACATGCCCATATAGAGCATGTAATCCTAGAAGTGAGCATGCATGCCTGAAATCACAGATGGCCAAAGGCATCAAGAGTTCCGGAGTCCTTGCCTGGAGGCATGGAAGAATGTTTTTACAACTTTTGATGTGATGCATCGCCGATTCCACCACCATAGAGTGGTGTGGTAATTGAGGCTTTTGACAGCCAGGGCATGGTGGAATTCGGTACATGATATAGGGTCATTTGCTAATAGCAGGGCCTTCCACATACATAGCATTAGATCCTGCAGGATGCAATGCACTGGTAAAGTATCTGCTTCTTTGGGCGCCATGGGGTATTGGAGGATTTCCAATTCCACTGCCCTCTGTTCTATCTCCGATGTCACTTTAATCTGCAGGCCTGCTGCTATGTCCCGAATGAAGTCTTGAAAAGACATATCCTCTGGTGGGGACAGACGCTGCTCATGAGGAGGGGTCATTTCAGAAGGGAGATCCTGGGTTCCCCTGGAGTCTTCCGCTGCATCATCGAAATCAGAGGAGGTAGAGTCCGATTCTGACAAAAAGTCAAAGTATCGATAGCCTCGTGTCAATGTCGAGGCCTGATGCAGATACCAATGATCAGTCAGTGTGGCAGCAGGAACCTGGTGGGTACCAACGATGTCTGTCGGTTCCAAAGGAGGCACTGGAGGGAGAGGATCCCCCGATGCAGGTATGAGATCTGGCTTCGGTCCTGGAGGTATTGGCTGTAGGTAGATGCTTGCATCACTGGAGCGGTCAATACCTTCAGTACCAACGCTGCCAGAAGTGCTACCAAACTCCTCTCGACAGCCAGGCCGAGGAAAGAGACCAATGCCTACCTGGAATACCACACGGGGCTCTGAGCCACCATCCCAGAGCTTGGAACCAGTAACACTCCGGAGGTTGAGTCCTCGGGAGCGTCCTGGAGCCCCTGTTGTGCTCTGGAGGATTGGTCATCCCGCCGGGGCTGTTTGGCAGACCCTTTTGCATCAGACGCATCTTTCAGTGAATCCCCATGATGAAGGGACTTACCTAGAGGATCAAAATCAAGTTTCAATGCTGATGACTTAGACTTAGTCTTATGTTTGGACTTTGAGGAGACCTGAGAACTAAGTGAGGAGGCAGACATCCTCAACTATATAGAAGCCACTGCAATTGAGTGCGGGGCAAACAGAGAACCATACTGTTTGGCTCTGTTCTTTAGGCTTTTTTGTCATTTGTTGGCACAAAGGACAATCAATCGGTAAACGGTCTGACCCAAACATTTTAAACACAAGTCATGATATTGTATCAGAACACTTGGTATGTTTTTTGAAGCCACTGATGTGTTTTTCCATCATGGTGGAACAAAGTAGGGCAAGACCTAATTTCGGGGATGAAATCACCAAAATTGGGAAAAAAATAACTAAAATAAATAAAATTTCAAAAAGAAAATAAATATTGGGGCAGCTATCAGGGAAGGTACCAGCATAGACAAAGCACAGATTTAAACAAAAAAAATGATGTTTTTTCAGTGGCAACAGGAAGATAACAACCTGCTGCCTCCACAGAAAATGAAGAACTGAGGAGAGGACTTGGGAAGGCAGATGCACATGCACAGTGGATTGCTCCCAAAAGCTTCCAATTGGACGCTGGGGAGCATTCCACGCGGGCTTCATAGGTACTGATGAAACCCATATGTGAAGACTTCATTCCTGCTTGTTCCTGGAGATATTACTTAAATACATGCACATCTTCAACTGGATTTGTGATAAATCTATGTTTTTGTTTGGACAGTACTCGTTTTTCAGGCAAAACAATTCATGAATGATGCAATTTGAAGATGCTATTGCATCATACATGATATGAATTGCATCATGTTATTTCTAGAAGTCATTGATGCAGTCCTTACTCAGCTTAATTACATCACACTGCAGAACAAATTGCAAAACACTTCTTTAATGAACATGTGTCGGTAGTATTTTGGCTGTAGAACAGTCTTCTCAGAGTTTGATTTTTTCCATTTAGCCTCGTAATTGTTTGAACAATGCAGATTACTTCTACTACATTTGTGGCGACGTGACCTTTGCATCACAAACACAGTATTACCGCTTTGATTAAGAAAGCCTACCGCCTTAACTTTGGCTGCAAAATTGGAGATGAGGACAAGAGTTGGGCCCCATACATATGCTGCAACCTTGTGCAACAAATCTTCGCCAGTGGGTGAATAGAAAAAGGAAATCCATGCCTCTTGCAGTGCCAATGATTTGGAGGGAGAAGACAAATCATATCAGTAATTGTTACTTCTGCACTGCGCCTCCTGTTGGGAAAGGTTTGTCGAATAAGAAAAAGTGGACTTGCAGTATCAAAACATTCCATCAGCTATAAGCTCAGTACCCCAGGGAGAAGGGCTGACTGTTCTTGATGCTCCAGAATCATTCTCATTTGAGTCAGACGAAGAAGAGGAAGAAACTTCTGGTTCTGAACTATCAATGTCACATGACCCAGATTTTCTCCCATCCTCCTCTGAACCACACCTCATAACACAAGGCGAGTTGAATGACCTTGTCAGGGATTTGGAACTACCTAAAAGGCAGAGCAGCTGTGATCCAGACTGCATCAGTGGAATCTCCTGTCAGGTGATGTTAGGGTTTCCATGTTCTGTGAACCTCAAAAGGATCTTGTGACATTCTTCTTCATTGAAAGTGATCTTGTAGCCTGCAACAACATCAATGGACCGATGATAGCGCAACACCATTCATCATCCAGATGAGTGGAGACTGTTGATCAATTCAAAGACAAGCTGTTTTGCTACATAATGGCAATGTTTTGCCATCAATTCCAGTTGGTCATGCAGTCCATATGAAGGAAATCTATGACAATATAAAACAGCTGTTGAGATGCATAAACCTATGACTAACATCAGTGGCAGCTTTGTGGTGATTTTAAAGTTGTTGCTCTGTTGCTCGGTCTTCAGACTGAATACACAAAGTATTGCTGTTTTCTCTGTGAATGGGACGGTCATGTGAAAGAGTCCCATTACATCAAGAGAGATTGGACACTCCAACAGTTATTGGAGTCTGGAAAGAAAAGGGTGCAGCATCTACCACTTCTTGAATCAAGGAAGATTTTGTTACCACCCTTACACATTAAGCTGGGTCTAATGAAAATTTTTGTTAAGGCCATGGACAAAATAAAACCAGCTTTCAAGTATCTCAGTGGGAAATTTCCAAGATTAAGTGAAGCTAAGAAAAGAAGAGTGTCTTTGTTGGTCCTCAGATTCGTGAACTCTGAGATAATGCATTTAACTGTACAAAAAATGCAATGCAATGTGTGACTGACCCCTAGAGACCCAGCAGCCCCTGGGTTTTCTTACACTACATGACAAAGGACGGACAGTATGAAAAGACTTCAATTTAGTGACAACAAGTTCTCAGAAACAACATGGCAGACAACAGCAAGTTGGTTGAAAAACTCCTCAATGCATACAAAAGTCTCAGCTGCAACATGTCACTAAAGATACATTTTTTACACTCTCATCTTGACTTTTTCCCACCAAACTGCAGAGCAGTAAGCGATGAACATAGTGAGCGATTTCATCAGGACATTGCAGCGATGGGAAAAAAGATATCAAGGCAGATGGAGCCCATCAATGCTTGCAGACTATTGCTGGACAGTGACCAGAGATACTCCATTTATAGAATACAAGACAAGCTAAGAAATACCGAGTAGATACTGAAAAAGGTCTGAAATGAATACGAATGCATACATAGTCTTTTCTTGCTTTCTATTTCATACTAACTTTTTAAATAAATTGTATTTAAATAACTCTTTGGCTGATTCTTAAACTTTTAAACACAGGTGAAATATTATCAAGGTCATATCAAGGGCCTTTTAACGACCACATCAGAACACACAGGAGACCACCCGATGTACTCCATCTAACAGCAGAGAGAGCGCACAAGGAAGCAGCGTTTACTCCAAGGTGATAAGCTCCATACCACTGCTGCATTGTGCTTTACCTGCACCGTTCAGCATTTAAATGCTGAGCACCTCTCAGTCACGCCCTTTGTGTGGCTTTGGAGTGACCAGGAGGGAGACAAACCAGTAGGCTATCCTTATTCTCAGACCTCAGAGGGTAAATGCTGCCCTTAAAACAAATCGCTCAAACAGCCTACCCAACCATACACACAACACAGGAAGACCATCACAAATTGCTTCCCTACAGGCCTTCACTCATTATCTGCACTGGAAACAAAGGAGGAAATCACTTCAAAGGAGCTATTTCTTCAACAGCCTAGCCCAAAACAAACACTGCCTTTTTCACCAGGCTAATACACTACTGTGGCGGATGCAAAATACCCTCAACAACCCAATAGCAGACCAGATTGCTAAACCTAGCCTAAATCACCGGGCCAAGATGGAAGTCTCAGGAAAGAGATACAGTACACCAGTGGCACATACCCTCCTCCTAATATTAGCAACAATCCTTACCGATACATCACAAATGCATCCTGGAACACAAATCCCTATCATGTTCAGACACCTCAGGCCTTTTGCTCAAGTAATCCAGACACACATGCACCAATATAGAACAAACAGAAGGGCTGTTAAGATTAACCTAGACAATGACCTCACTCACAGACCAAACCTTTCACTATCTATCTTCGTAACACTCCTATTCGATGTGCCCTCATTAAAGCGTAGTTACTCACCTGTAACAGGTGTTCTCCAGGAGCAGCAGGAATCAGTCCTCACATATGGGTGACGTCGGCGCCGACGGAGCCCTCGCGGAGCAATTTTCCCCAGCTTTCAAAGAAAGCCTTTGGGAATTGCAGCGCGCATGCGCGGTCGCCTTCCCGCCCAAGGGTGCCATCTTAGCCAGTCAGATGACATAGCTAAAAAAGACAGCAGAAAAATTTGCAAAAAAACTTAAGCAGATGATTGCAACTCCAAGGGGAGGAGGGAGGGTTGTGAGGACTGATTCCTGCTGCTCCTGGAGAACACCTGTTACAGGTGAGTAACTACGCTTTCTCCAGGACCAAGCAGGAAGTCAGTCCTCACATATGGGACTCCCAAGCTTAAGGCTACCGGAGACCCTAAGCACAAAAATGAGCTCCCTCTAGCTCAGCAGCACAGAAGGAAGGAATCTTCGCTGAATTATTACCCACCGGTAGCCCACATCCGGGATGGAGGGTAGGAGTTGCTCAAACCTCAAAGAGATTACGGAGGACTGCCTGTCCGAAAGCACTGTCCCTGCGGGACTCCCTCTCGAGACAGTAATGGACCGCAAAAGTCTGGCTCGAAGACCAAGTAGCGGCCCGGCAGATGTCTGCCAGCGGAACAGAGCGGAGGTAAGCCACTGACGTAGCCTTTGCCCGAACACAATGAGCCGTGACTCGACCATCCAAGGAGAGTCCGGCTGCCCCATAAGCCCAAGTGATACAGTCCGCAACCCAGATGGACAGAGTACGCTTGGAGACCGGGAGCCCCAATTTATTGGGGTCAAAAGACACAAAAAGCTGAGCAGCCTTACGGTGCTCCCGCGTACGGTCAAGGTAGAAGTTCAAAGCCCTTCTACAGTCCAGGGTATGGAGGACTATTTCAGCTCGGCTGGAGTGTGGTCTGGGAAAGAAGGTCGGAAGTACCACCTCCTGATTGATGTGAAAAGGGGAGACCACTTTTGGAAGAAATTTTGGGTGAGTCCGTAGGACTACCCTATTTTTGTAGAACCGAGTGTAAGGGGGATCAGACACGAGGGCCTGCAATTCACTTACGCATCTAGCGGAAGTGAGGGCTATCAAGAACAATGTTTTCCAAGAGAGAAAACGGACAGAACAGGTAGCCATAGGTTCAAAAGGCGGACAGGTGATCCGCTGTAAAACCACATTCAGATCCCAGCCAGGCGCTGGCGGGCGCAGAGGTGGTTTAAGTAGAAGGAGACCTCGGAGAAACCTCGCCACGAGAGGGTCGCTGGAAAGAGGTCTGCCGTCCACCGGTACATGATGTGCTGAAAGAGCACTGAGGTGAACTTTGACGGAGTTGGACTTAAGTCCCAGATTAGAGAGGTAGAGCAAGTACTGCAAGATCACCGACACCGAGCAGGAGAAGGGATCCTGAGACTGCTGGGTACACCAAACGGAAAAGCGACGCCATTTAAGGGCGTAGCATTTGCGGGTAGAAGGTCGCCGAGAAGCTAGGACGACCTCTTCCACCTCTGCCTGCAGGAGAAGGGGAGCAAGGACTACCCTCTCAGCAGCCAGGCCACTAGATTGAGGGATCTGAGGTTGGGGTGTAGCAGAGACCCCTGATCCTGAGTGAGGAGATCCGGTTGAAACCCCAGAGGGAGTGGATCCTCTACTGCTAATTGCAGCAGGAGTGGAAACCACGGCTGTCTGGGCCAGCGAGGGGCCACCAGGATCATGGAAGCTTTGTCTCGGAGAACATTGAAAAGAGTTCGAGAGACTAGCGGGATGGGAGGAAAAGCATACAGGAGGCTCTCCGACCATGAGAGTAGAAAAGCGTCCGCCGCAACTCGAAGGGGATGTGGCTGACGAGAGCAGAAGCGAGGAAGTTGCCGGTTGTGAGGACTGGCAAAGAGATCCATCGTGGGGAGGCCCCACTTTAGAAAGAGCTTCTGAACTACTAAGGGATCCAGGCGCCACTCGTGCGGCTGGAGGATCCTGCTGAGTTTGTCCGCCAGGCAATTTTCTTGGCCTGGGAGATAAACTGCCTTGAGAAGAATGCCGTGGCTGACGGCCCAAGAACAGAGCTTCTGTGCTTCCCGACAGAGAAGGAAGGAGCCTGTGCCCCCCTGTTTGTTCACGTAGAACATGGCAACTTGATTGTCCGTCTGGACAAGGACGGACTGGTGAGAGGTCAGGTGGGAGAAAGCCTTGAGAGCCAGGCGGATCGCTCTGAGCTCTAGGAAGTTGATCTGCTGAGCAGACTCCCACGTGGTCCAGAGGCCCTGAGTACGTGCCCCTTGACAATGTGCTCCCCAACCCAGGAGGGACGCATCTGTCGTCAGTACCTGGGCCGGCTGAGGTGACTGAAAAGGCATGCCGAGTACCAGGTTCGGTCGATGACGCCACCACTGGAGAGACGAGGCCAGCGGCTCGGAGACGCGCACTAGGTCTGCTAGGCCGCCTGTGGCTTGTTGCCACTGCTTGCGAAGACACCATTGAGCAGGCCGCATATTCAGGCGGGCATTGAGGGTCACATGGACGGTGGAAGCCATATGGCCGAGCAGTCTCAGGAAGCGCCTGGCGGAGACCAGGGACTGGCTGCGAAAACGGTCGGCTAGGTCCATGAGCCGTTGAGCCCTGTCGAGAGGCAGGAAAGCTCGCGCCTGAGGAGTGTGCAGTCTTGCGCTGATGAACTCGAGATCCTGTGAGGGGAGCAAAGTGGACTTTGCGAAGTTTATGACAAAGCCCAAGTACTGCAGAAGAGTCACCGTGCGGCGTGTGGCGTTGGTGACCTCCGGAGCGGACGCCGCTCTGATGAGCCAGTCGTCGAGGTATGGGAAGACATAGAGGCCGTGAAGCCGGAGATGGGCCGCCACCACCGCGAGACATTTTGTGAAGACTCGCGGTGCGGAGGACAGGCCAAAGGGCAGTACCCTGTACTGGTAATGATTTCCTGCCACCACAAATCTTAGGTATTGGCGGTGGCTTGGGTGGATGAGGATGTGCGTGTAGGCATCCTTTAGATCCAAGGAGCATAGCCAATCTCCCTGCTGGAGGTAGGGCAGAAGGATTCCAAGGGTAAGCATTTTGAACTTTTCCCGCACGAGGAACCTGTTGAGGTTGCGCAAGTCCAGGATGGGTCTGAGGCCTCCTGTCCTTTTTGGTACTAGAAAATACCTGGAATAAAAGCCTTGACCTCTCAGGTGGTGGGGCACCGGTTCCACCGCCTGTTCCTGTAGAAGACCTGCTAACTCCTGAAGGAGTAAGTCCCTGTGCAGGGGGAGTCGTGGAGGTTCTCCCGGGAAATAGGGGGGAGGGACCTGGTGGAAGTGGAGAAGATAGCCTTCTCTTACGACTTGAAGCACCCAGGCATCTGAAGTGATGTTGGACCACCTGTGGGCGAAGAGAACCAGCCGGCCTCCGGTGCTGGGAGGAGCCAGCGGAGGGGGAGAGGCTATGCTTAAGGAGTCAAAAAACCCCACCCTGCTGAGCAGGGGCTGGTGGTGCAGGCTTGGGGGCTTGCTGCCTACGGGACCCGTTACCCCGTCCCTTGGCCTGCTGGCCCTGTTGGGGAGCTGCGGGGGCCTGATATTGGGGGTAGTGTTTATAGGCAGCCGCCTTTCTCGGGTAAAAGGACTTCTTTCCCGAGCCCTTCTTTTTCTGGGAAGGGGCGGAGGTCTTCCTAGAAAGCCTAGTCCTGGTGAGAGTCTCCGTCTCGATCTGTGCAGCCTTTTCTGCCATAGGTTTGCCAAAGAGGTTTTCACCTCGGCAGGGGACATCGACCAACTTGTCCTGCACCCAGGGCTCAAGGTCAGACGACTGAAGCCAAGCCTGTCGGCGGGCACCGATGCCGGCTGCGGCCACTCGAGCCGATGCTTCAAAGCCATCATAGGCTGCTCGGGATATGAATTTTGAGCATTCCCGAATGCCAGTGGACAAGGCTAGGAACCTCCGCAAGGGTTCCTCGGACAATCCAGCGGAGAATCCGGCTAGCTCTTTAGCCAGGTCTCGAAGATACATGCCCATGTATAGCTGGTAGGTCTGGACACGACACGCAAGCATAGAGCCCTGGAAACACTTCTTACCAAGGCCATCCAGGTTACGGGCCTCCCTGCCAGGAGGCACCGAGGAGTGCATCTTCTGGCTCTTAAGACGATGCATGGCCGATTCCACTACCATGGAATGGTGCGGTAGCTGTGCTTTTTGGAAGCCAGGGCTCTTGCGGACTCGATAGATAGAATCGACCCGCTTGCTCAGGACCGGCGAGGAGGCCGGACTCTCCCACATGCGGAAGAGTAGTCGTTCCAGCATGGGAGGAACCGGTACAGTAAAGTGTTCCCTGGCGGGAGAGTCATACTGGAGGGCATCGAGCTCTTCGGCTCGAGGCTCCTCCTCGGGGTCCGCAGGGAAGGCCAAAGCCTTGGCCATATCCCTGACGAAGTCCGAGAACCGGGCATCCTCCGGAGGGGACTGCTTCCGAGGTTCGGACTCAGGCGAGTCCGAGGGGACACACCGAGTCCGAAAAGAATCAGGTGACTCTTCCTCTTCAGACTCCCAGACCGACTCCGAGGAGGAATCGGTGGGGTCGGCCCGGGCAGGCTGCGGCAGTCAGCGTCGGCGACCTCGGTCCCGAACGGGAGGCCGAGGGTGACCTCGACCGAGGATCGACTCGAGTTCGCATGGACTCGAGGATCGGCTCGGTCTCCGGGGTCGACTTAGACGTCGACGTCCCGGCGGTCGGGGCAGCGGCGCCAGCGAGGCTAGCGAGCAGTGCCCGCTGCTGGTCCATGAAGGCAGACAGTCTGCTCTCCAAGGCCGTCAACCTGAGTCTGACCTCAGGTGACCCAGCAGCCCCCGACTCGGGCCCCGACGGCGTCGGGCCCGACGTCAGCGGTCTCGGAGGCGAGTCCAGGAGGACCACAGGACTTACCCGAGCAGGCAGCTCCGACTCCATGCGAGGTCGCTTCGAGAGGTGCTCCTTCTCCAAGGACCCGGGACGGCTATCGGGGCTATGCGACCTGGCCCTCGCGGAGCCAGAAGCGTCCACCGACGCCGCCCTCGCGGGTTTCACCTTCCGTCGATGGTCCCCGGAGGGAGAACCCCTGTCGGAGGAACTCCGGCGACGGTCCGAGCTGGAACCTCTGGACGCCGAGGCCTCCGACGAGGTCCGGGTACGGCTGGGGTCAGCGAAGATCCTATCCCGCTAATGCCGCCGACTTCTCAATGCTTTGGAGGACATTTTGCCACAGGCCCCACAGATCATTTCTTCATGATCCGGGCCCAGGCAGCGGAGGCAATTATCGTGTGTGTCAGTTAGTGACATATTTCGGTCACACTGACCACACCGCTTGAAACCACTGGCAGCCATCGGGGGAAAAAGGGCCCCTGCGAGGTCAAAGGACCGGGCTGCCAGTGAAAAAACCGAAAACGAAACTGACTAAATCAGAAAAACCGAAAAGAAGAAGAGGACTCGTGACCGGCGTCGCGAGTCCGGGCGGGAAAAAGACCGGCGTCGAACCGAAGGAAAAAAAGAGAATATTACGAATAAAATCAACTTTTTCGCGGGGACACGACGGGTACGTCTGTAGGGCTCCGCGGAAAAAAGAAGACTGGCTAAGATGGCACCCTTGGGCGGGAAGGCGACCGCGCATGCGCGCTGCAATTCTCAAAGGCTTTCTTTGAAAGCTGGGGAAAATTGCTCTGCGAGGGCTCCGTCGGCGCCGACGTCACCCATATGTGAGGACTGACTTCCTGCTTGGTCCTGGAGAATATATGCTCTGCCTGAAACAAAATCCCAACATTGGTAGACTTCATCCAGGACCAAGAGATTGACATCCTATGCATCACAAAAACATGGTTTACAGAACTCTGTCCTCTTCAACCAACTCTATTCCTCCCCTCATATACAATACATAACTAATAGGGCAGGCAGCAGAGATGGGGGTGTCTGCATACTTGCAAGATCCAACCTCGAGCTCATCACTTCAGATGCAAGCTCAGACAATATTGATATGCTCATAATAGCGAACATCTCATTTTGCATATGCTTAACATACAGAGCACTACATGCCACAGAGCTAGCCACATTATTGGAAGTAGCCTGTTCTCTCTCAACAACCCACTGTCCCCTCATTTTACTCTGGGACTTAAATCTCCCAGCTGCCCCCACTAAGCAAGTGAACTCATTCCTAGAAGCTATGGAAGCACTGCAGTATAACCAAATCATCTCCAACCTAACTCATTGTAAAGGTAACATACTTAACCTAATATTTGTTTCTGAGGCCATCTGTACAGTATACACCCAAAAACTCCTCCCAGTACCCTTGTCTGCCCATGCAGTCATACTATTTTCCATGCCCAGTAGACTCCAACGGTGTGCAGTACTCTTCCAACGAGCCGCCGATTTCGACAATTTGATGAAGAAATATTCCTCAAGTCGGTAATTTTGACAATTTGATGAAGAAATATTCCTCAAGTCGGTTGTCCCACAACTTAAACTCCTGAACTCAAAAGAAAATCTAGAATCAAGGATCAATCAATGGAACAAAATCGAGACTTGTGCCACCCTTGCCCCATCACATAGAAATCCTTGCAAGCATTAAAAAACGGTCCCATGGTTTTCAAAAAAACTGCAGAAGCAAAAGTGTGATCTATGATGCCTGGAACGTTATTGGCGACATACCACTGATCCACTCCTTAAAGCTACCTATATGGAGAAACATAGAACATACTGCGAGGAAACCCTACGACGTAAAAGACTACTACAACAATATTATCACACGCTCAACAAACCAAGAGAGCTCTTCTCCATAGCAAAGGCTCTGCTAAAGGAACAGGTCCTACTGGAGAAAATATGCCCCCAAGAAATGGCAAACTACATCTGCACAAAACACAATCCTACACCCTCAGAAGATCATCTTCCAACTACCACAATCTCACTAAACACCCTCCAGGGAACATTGTAAAAATATGATCTACCATCTCTGCAAAACATTGAAGACACAATAAAGAACTTAAACACAACCACATCTGCACTGGATCCCTGCCCCCAGTGTCCTGGATGAAGACTGCCAGAAATTAACTCAGTCCATTCCTGCAGAGCATCATTCACACGTCACTATCAAAAGAGTACATGCCCACTTCGCTGAAACAAAGCTCAAAAGTAAGAACCTAGACTGCACTGTCCCAAGCTAGTATAGGCCAATCTCATCTATTTATTTATTTTATTTACATTCTCTTATATACCGCGCTATTCTGCATCAGTGCGGTTTACATTGAACAAACTGAAATTACATTGAACAGGGCATTATAACTTGGAGATAACTATTTTACAGGGAACATGGGCTATGGAGGGTTAAGTGGCTTGCCCAAGACCACAAGGAGCACCTGTGGGATTAGAAACCCCAGTCCTTCCGGCCCAAGGTTGCTGTCCTCTAGTGGGATTTGAACCCCCAACCTTCCGGCCTGAAGTACCTTGCCCCAACCACTAAGCAACTCCTCCACTCCACTCTATTCATCTCAAAAATAATTGCAGGTGCAGCTCCAAAATTATATTGATGATCATGTCCCCATAGAAACCCACCAACATGGTTTCAGACCAAATCCTGGCATAGAGACCCTCGTCACATCACTGCTTAATACAATACTCACATATACATAAATTTCCTCCCAAGGTATCCTCCTCATTCCTAGACAGCTTATCAGCTTTTGATTCCCTTCCACATCATCAAATTCTACAGAGGCTTTATGAAATTGACGTAACAATGACCTAGTTCCAATCCTACCTTGAGGACCACAAACAAGTAAAAATTGGAAATAAGACCTCACAACCATTCAACCAATGCCAAGGAGTGCCTCAAAGTTTAAGCCTCTCAGCCCTCCTTTTCAACATATTCCTTCAACCTTTATGCTCAATATTCAAGGATCACAAGATTCACTACCAAATACATGCTGACAACATTATGCTCTACACCCCATTTAACACAGCAAAGCATAGTTACTCACCTGTAACAGGTGATCTGCGGGAACAGCAGGAATTTAGTCTTCACATATGTGTACGTCGGTACCGACGGAGCCTGCAGGGGAGCACTCCCCAGCATCCAATTAGGAAGCTTTTGGGAGCATCCCACAGCGCCTGCGTGCTGCCTTCCCGCTTTTCCCAACTGCCTCTCTCCAGCTGAGTTTAAAGCTGAGACAAAGAAAGAGAGAGGGAAAGAGAAAGAGGTAGAGAGATACAACTCCTAGGGGAGGTAGGTGGGTTGTGAAGACTAAATTCCTGCTGTTCCCAGAGATCACCTGTTACAGGTGAGTAACTATGCTATCTCCAGGAACAAGCAGGAATGTAGTCTTCACATATGGGGACTCCCTAGCTTTAGATGCCAGGGAGAGACCCAAGAAGTTGTGTGCCCCTGTGAAGGGCTCCACTTCCCCCCATGGATCTCTGGCATCCAACCAGGGATGGCAGGTAGGAGTTGATTAGGTATGGAACAGGTGTTGAAGAACAGCCTGACCAAACAAGGCATCCCGGCGGGAGTCCTTGTCCAAGCAGTAATGGGCTGTGAAGGTATGAACCGAGGCCCAAGTGGCTGCTCGACAGATGTCGTCGATAGACAGAGTGTAGATGAGCCATTGAAGCTGCCATGGCTCTCACACTGTGAGCTGTGACATGGTCCTCCAGAGGAAGGTTCTTACTCTGATAAGCAAAGGAAATACACTGTGCAATCCAGTTGGACAGTGTTCTCTTGGAGACTGGAAGTCCCAAATGAGGAGGCTCAAAAGCAACAAAGAGTTGAGAGGACTTTCTATGTTGCTGTGTTCTTTGCAAGTAAAAGGCTAAAGCTCTTTTACAGTCTAAAGTATGAAGATTCCTTTCTGCTTTAGATGCACGAGGCCTTGGAAAAAAAGGCAGGCAGGTAAACCGCTTGGTTTAAATGGAAAGGCGAGACCACCTTCGGCATGAAGTGTGGATGAGTCCTAAGAACTACCTTGTCATGATGGAACCTTGTATAAGGTGGATCAGCTACTAGTGCTTGCAACTCACTGATGCGACGTGCCGATGTGATACCAATGAGAAAGATAACTTTCCAAGAAAGGATTTTCAATGATGTAGTAGCCAAAGGTTCAAAAGGTGGCTTCATGAGCTGACCAATAACTAGGTTTAAGTCCCATGCCACTGGAGGTGGCCTAATGGAGGCTTAGTTAGAAGAAGGCGTCTCATAAATCTTGCTACAAAAGGATGGGAGGAAATAGGTTGTCCATTCAGAGGCTTGAAAGAAGCTGCAAAGGCACTCAAATGGACTCTTACTGAGTTAGTCTTAAGCCGTGCATTGGATAAATGAAGGAAATACTCCAGCAATGATTCCAGAGGTATCGCACGGGGGTTAAGACCCTTCTGCAAACACCATATGGTAAACCTTCTCCACTTGAAAGCATAAGAGCGTCTTGTGGAAGGTTTCCTGGAAGCATAAAGGATATCCTTTACTGGCTGAGGAAGGTTAAGATCATGAAGATCTAGGCCTTCGGCAACCAAGCCCTGAGATGCAGGGATTGGGGATTGGTATGCCATAACATTCCATCCTACTGAGACAGGAGATCTGGAGCAGACCCTAACTCCAGGGAGGGAGCTTGAGAGAGTTGTAGAAGCAGAGGGTACCACACTTGCCGTGGCCAATGTGGTGCTATAAGAATCATATGGCCTCTGTCTCTCTGAAGCTTGAATAGGGTTTTGGGAATTAGGGGAATGGGCGGAAAGGCATAAAGGAAGTCCTGACCCCAGTGAAGGAGGAAGGCATCCCTTGCCTGAGAGCCCTGAGCCGGAATTTTGGAACAGAACCGGGGAAGTTTGGCATTCAACGGACTTGCAAAGAGGTCTATGTCCGGGGTTCCCCAAATTTGAAAAATCTTGGCCACCTGGTCTGCATGTAGAGACCATTTGTGTGGAAGCAGAACTCGACTGAGTCTGTCTGCTCAAGAGTTTTGTATGCCTGGAAGATACACTGCCAGGAGATGAATCTGATGCTCTCTGGCGAGGGCCCATAGTTGCAAAGCTTCGTTGCAAAGCAACACAGAGCCTGTTCCCCCCTGCTTGTTCACGTAGAACATGGCAACTTGATTGTCCGTATGAATGAGGACTGTCTTGTAGCTGAGCAGGGTGTGGAACACTCGAAGAGCAAGGAAGATTGCTCTGAGCTCTAAGAGATTGATATGTAGATGAGTCTCCTGTGGAGTCCAGGTGCCCTGGGTGGAGAGGTCTTGTAGATGAGCTCCCCAACCCATTGGTGAAGCATCTGTTGTGAGAGTTGCCTGGGGTAAGGGTTGTTGAGAAGGGGACCCCAGTAACAGGTTTTGAGAGGACTGCCACCATTGGAGGGACAAAATAAGACGATTTGTGTTTGCTAATTTGTCTAACAGGCATCCTGATGCCTGAGTCCATTGGGTGGATAAAGTCCACTGGGCTGCTCTCATGTGGAGGCAAGCATAAGGAACCACATGCACTGTGGATGCCATGTGGCCTAGTAGTTGTAGCATTTCTCGGGCAGTGAGGGAAGGTTTTAGCACTGCTTGAGAAGCTAACTGCACCATGCGAAGGCAACAGGCCTGGGGGAGATGGCCCTTGCCCTTTTGGTGTCCAGCAAAGCTCCTATGAACTCTAGAGTGAGTGGGAGTTAGACTGGATTTTGGGATGTTTATGACCAGACCCAAATACTGAAAGATACGCATTGTGCAAGATAGGGAAGTCCTGGCCTCTGACTCTGATGGGGCTCGAATGAGCCAGTCGTCTAAACAGGGGAAGACAAAAATGCCTAGAGTGCGGAGAAATGCTGCTACCACAGCCATGCATTTCGTGAACACTGTTGGAGCTGAGGCCAGAACAAAAGGAAGCACCCTGTATTGGTAGTGCTTTCCCTGGAAAAGGAACCAAAGGAACTTTCTGTGGGTTGGATGGATGAGAACATGGGTGTAAGCATCCTTGAGATCTAGAGAACAAAGCCAATCCTGACTCTGAAGGTATGGCAGCAGAGATCCTAGAGAAATCATTTTGAATTTCTCTTTGAATAAGAATTTGTTCAATTCTCTGAGGTCCAAGATAGGTCTGTATCCCCCTGTTTTCTTTGGGATAAGGAAATAGGGGGAGTAAAACCCTGTACCCTGCTGATGAATGGGTACTTCTTCTATTGCCCCTTGGGCAAGAAGTGTAGAGACCTCTTGATGTAACAGGTTGATGAGACAGGTGTCAGAATTGAACTGTCTGACCATTGTGGGAGGGGGCATGCACAGAAAGTGCAGCTTGTACCCCTCTCTGATAATGGAGTGTCCAATGCTCTGCTGTTATCTGCTCCCACCTGGGGGCAAAGCACAGTTACTTACCTGTAACAGGTGATCTCTGGGAACAGCAGGAATTAGTCCTCACATATGGGTACGTCGGTACCGACGGAGCCCGTGCGGGAAAGCTCCCCAGCTTCTTAGAATAGAAGCTTTTGGGACCTCCCACTGCACATGCGCACTGCCTTCCCGCCTTCCTGAACAGCTCTCCTCAGTTTCGAGTTTATAGCTGAGTCAACAGAGAGAGGACAGGAAGATAGATAGATAAAAGATACAACTCCTAGGGGAGGTGGGTGGGTTGTGAGGACTAATTCCTGCTGTTCCCAGAGATCACCTGTTACAGGTAAGTAACTGTGCTATCTCCAGGAACAAGCAGGAATAAGTCCTCACATATGGGGACTCCCTAGCTTAGATGCATGGGATCCCCTGTAAAGGTTCGCCATCTTCGTATGGATCTCAGGCATCCATTCTGGGAAGGTGGGCAGGAGTTGTTTAGGAATGGAACAGGTGCTTGAGGACAGCCTGGCCAAACAAGGCATCCCGGCGGGAGTCCTTGTCCAAACAGTAATGGGCTGTGAAGGTATGAACCGAGGCCCAGGTAGCGGCTCGACAGATCTGATCTATGGAAACAGAGTGCAGATGAGCCATAGAAGTTGCCATGGCCCTCACATTGTGAGCAGTGACATGGCCTTCCAGAGAAATGTTTTTGCTCTGGTAAGCAAAAGAAATACACTGAGCAATCCAATTGGAAAGTGTACGCTTGGAGACTGGAAGTCCCAAATGGGAAGGATCAAAGGCCACAAAAAGTTGAGAAGACTTTCGATGTGGCTGAGTCCTATTAAGGTAAAAAGCGAGAGCTCTTTTACAATCCAGAGTATGAAGGTTCCTCTCTGCATTGGATGCATGAGGAGCTGGAAAAAAGACAGGTAGATATACCTCTTGATTAAGATGAAAAGGCGAGACCACTTTAGGCATAAAGTGGGGATTCGTCCTAAGGACCACCTTATCATGATGAAATCTTGTGTAAGGTGGATTAGCCACTAAAGCCTGCAGCTCACTGATGCGGCGAGCCGAAGTGACTGCAATGAGGAAGATGACCTTCCAGGAAAGAAATTTCAAGGAGGTGGAAAACATTGGCTCAAAAGGTGGCTTCATAAGTTGACCGAGCACTAGATTCAAATCCCATGCGACCGGGGGTGGTCTGATGGGAGGTTTAGTGAGAGTCAGGCCTCTCATGAATCTTGCAACAAGAGGATGAGAGGAGATAGGTTGTCCATTTATATGTTTCAAGGATGCTGCAATAGCGCTTAAATGGACTCTTACCGAATTCGTCTTGAGGCCTGCATTGGATAGATGCAGGAGATAATCAAGAAGAGAATTCAAAGGAAGTGCCAGAGGGTCAAGACCCTGCTGAGCACACCAAATGGAAAAACGTTTCCATTTGAAAGCATAGGAACGCCTGGTAGAGGGTTTCCTAGAGGCAGAAAGGATATCTTTCACTGGTTGGGAAAGATGAAAGTCTTGAAGGCTTAAGCCTTCAGTAACCAAGCACTGAGGTGAAGGGATTTGGGGTTTGGGTGCCACAAAGTCCCCTCCTCCTGAGACAGGAGGTCTGGCGCAGCTCCCAGATCCAAGTAGGATCCCTGGGAGAGCTGTAGAAGTAGAGGGAACCACACTTGGCGTGGCCAGCGTGGAGCTATGAGGATCATAGTTCCATGATCCCTCTGGAGTTTGAACAGAGTCTTGGGAATCAAAGGAATGGGTGGAAAGGCATATAGGAATGCCTGATTCCAATTCAGGAGAAAGGCGTCCGTAGCCTGAGCTCCCTGACACGGAGTTCTGGAACAGAACCGGGGAAGTTTGGCATTCCACGGACTTGCAAAGAGGTCTATGTCCGGGGTCCCCCATTCCTGAAAGATTCGGTTTATTTGGTCCAAATGTAGGGACCATTCGTGTGGCAGCAGAACTCGACTGAGCCTGTCTGCCCGAGAGTTTTGAACTCCTGGGAGATACACTGCTAGTAGGTGAATCTGATGCTCTCTGGCGAAGGCCCATAGTCTTAGAGCTTCGTTGCAAAGCGACAGAGAGCCCGTCCCTCCTTGTTTGTTTATGTAAAACATGGCCACCTGATTGTCCGTCTGAACTAGGACAGTGAGGTTGGCTAGGAGGGAGTGGAAGACCTTGAGGGCAAGGTAAATTGCTCGCAGTTCCAGAAGATTGATATGAAGGGTGGTCTCCTGTAGAGACCAAGTGCCCTGAGTGGAGAGAGTTTGCAGATGGGCTCCCCACCCTGTTTGGGAGGCATCTGTTGTGAGGGTTGCTTGGGGTAGCAATGGTTGAAATGGAGCCCCCAACAACAGATTCTTGGGGGAAGTCCACCAGTGGAGGGACCAAAACAGACGATCGGAGGTTTGTATTTGGTCTGAGAGCGCTCCTGACGCCTGAGTCCACTGAGTGGCCAGGGTCCATTGAGCTGCTCTCATATGAAGACGAGCATAGGGCACCACATGCACTGTGGAGGCCATATGACCCAGTAGGCGTAGCATTTCCCTGGCTGTCAAGTGAGTGCTGGACTGAGCTTGGGAGGCCAAACTCAGGAGGCGCTGGCCTCGAACCTGTGGAAGGTAGGCCCTTGCAGTGATGGTGTCCAACTGGGCCCCTATGAATTCTAGAGATTGAGTAGGGATGAGTTGGGACTTGGGAAGGTTTACTACCAGTCCCAGATACTGCAAAAGGCTCCTTGTGTGGTCCAGGGAAATCTGGGCCTGTGACTGAGTTGGAGCTCGGATGAGCCAGTCGTCCAGATATGGGAAGACAAAGATTCCCATGCCTCTTAGAAATGCGGCTACGACTGCCATGCATTTTGTGAATACTCTTGGAGCAGAGGCTAGACCGAAGGGGAGTACTCTGTATTGGAAATGTTTTCCCTGAAACAGAAAGCGAAGATACTTTCTGTGGGATGGATGGATGAGTATATGTGTATACGCATCCTGTAGGTCTAGAGAACAAAGCCAGTCCTGACCCTGGAGGTAAGGAAGGAGAATGCCGAGAGACAGCATTTTGAATTTCTCCTTGAAGAGAAATTTGTTCAATTCTCTCAGATCTAGGATTGGTCTGAATCCCCCTGTCTTCTTTGGAATGAGAAAATAAGGGGAGTAGAAACCGGACCCTTGTTGAGGAAGAGGAACCTCTTCTATGGCCCCTTGGGCAAGAAGAGAGGAAACCTCTTGACCCAACAGGGTTAGGAGAGATGGGGGAGAATTGAATGGTCTCACCATATGATGGGGAGGAAGGCTGGAGAAATGAAGTTTGTAACCCTCTCGAATGATAGAGAGGGTCCATTGTTCTGTTGTGATTTGTTCCCATCTGGGAGCAAAGTGAACCAACCTTCCGGGTATGGTGAGAGGTTCTGGTTGTGTTAGAACCAGAAGTGGCAAGTTCCCTAGGAGCAAGTCAAAACCCCTGAGGGGTTGGAGCCTGCTGAGCTACAGTAGCTGCTGCAGGCTTAGCTCGTGCTTGTTTGGATTGCTGACGCTTAGCAGTATAGCGAGGTTGAGAAGACTGCTGGCCAGTATTTGAAGCAACTCTGGCCTTCTTATAGTAAGGCCTTTTAAAAGACTTTTTCTTAGTAGGAATTGAAGTGGACTTTGAAAGTCTTTCCAAGGTGGCATTTTCAGCATCCATCTGGGTGGCTTTGATTTGCCACTCTTCCCCAAATAAGTTCTCACCTGTACAGGGCAGATTACGTAAGCCATCTAGAACCCAAGGTTCCAGATCAGAGGCCTGGAGCCAAGCAAGACGTCGGGCTGCAATAGCAATGCCCGAAGCCCTACTGGCTCCCTCAAAGGAATCATATGCTGCCCTATTAGAGAACTTAGAAACCTCTAAGAGTTGTTTCACTAGGGAAAGGAAACCCTGCTTTTTATCCTCAGGGATAAAGGGGGCAAAATGCCGCACCTTTTTGGCAAGTTCCTCCAGGAACATGCCCATATAGAGACTGTAGGAATTAATCCTGGCTATAAGCATACTAGCCTGGAAAATTTTCCTACCAAAAGAGTCCAAAGTCTTACATTCCCGTCCTGGAGGGGTGGAAGAGTGCCTTTTGGTACTCCTAATCTTCTTCATTGCAGACTTCACCACAATAGAGTGGTGGGGCAATTGAGTCTTTTGGAAACCAGGAGAAGGAGGGACCCTATACATGGTGTCCAACCTACGGGAATAAGGAGACAAAGTCAAAGGATTTTCCCAGAAATCCATCAGTTGTTCTTGAAGGATTTCATGGATAGGCAGGGTAACTGCCTCCTTAGGGGCCTTTGAGTATCCCAAAATATCCAGTTTTTTGGATCTGGGTTCCTTTTCAGAGGATGTGGTAATAGAAAGGGCTGTAGCCATATCTAAAACAAAGTCCTGGAAGGACAAATCCTCTGGAGGGGACATTCTCCTTTTAGGAGAAGAGGGCTCCTCAGGTAAGTTGAGTGAAAACTCAGCAGAATCATCAGAGGAGTGAAAATCCTCAGAGGAATCGGTGCTTTCCTCTAACGCACGATACGCGTACCGATCGGTATCGATATCGGGCG
This sequence comes from Ichthyophis bannanicus, assembly GCA_033557465.1. Classification (NCBI taxonomy): domain Eukaryota; kingdom Metazoa; phylum Chordata; class Amphibia; order Gymnophiona; family Ichthyophiidae; genus Ichthyophis; species Ichthyophis bannanicus. The sequence continues at coordinate 351,621,177 of CM066034.1, read as the reverse complement.
TATCGGGTATGGAACCGGTATGGAGCGAAAGCCCATACGGTACCGACTTGCGTTTAGAGGTGGACGGCCTCGATACCGGCATGGCGGACGATACCGGTATCGGGCCCGGAACCGCTGAAAGCGGAACCGATGGCGTTGCAGCTTTAATGAAAGCCATGACGGCCTGCTGCATGGACTGTACAGTATCGCCCATGGACGCCATAGCTGCCTGGATGTCGGTACCGGAGTGACCCGGTACCCCAGAGCAGGCTAACAGGTGATCTGTCGAGGCCGTAGCATCGATATCAACCTGAGACCCCTGAATTGGCGTTTTTGGAAGTTGGACTTCCCGCCGGGGTTGTTTGGCTGGGGCAGGGTCCTCAAGTTCTAAGCTAAGAGCCTCTCGATGCTTTGAAGGAGATTTGCTCTTTGAGGACTTGCCCACAGAAGGTTTGGTTACCTGAGATCCATCCGGAGAAGAAGACCTGGATGACTGTGATGCTGTATTCTCTGAAGCAAACAGCACATGGAATTTGTTGGCCCGGTTCTGCAGCCCACGTTTAGACATGTGGGAGCAAGATGGGCAGTCCGGTATGGAATGGTCAGGCCCCAAACATTTCAGACACCAGTCATGGGTGTCTGTGACTGAAATAACAGCATTACATTTGGTACACTTCTTAAATCCAGGGGCTGGCTTCTCCATGAGGAGAAAATTGAGTAGGCCGAGAGGCCTCTCTGAAGTGACCAAAAAGCTAAAAAATAAGAAAAAAGAATTATAATTTTTTAAAGAAAGAAAGAAAAGACCGGCGATACCGGTATCGGTATGGGGAAGGCAGGTACGCGGTCTAAAGAAACAAATAAAATAACAATTTCTTCAGCGGTGACAGGAATACGACCTGCTGGCTCCGCGGAAAAAAGAGAAACTGAGGAGAGCTGTTCAGGAAGGCGGGAAGGCAGTGCGCATGTGCAGTGGGAGGTCCCAAAAGCTTCTATTCTAAGAAGCTGGGGAGCTTTCCCGCACGGGCTCCGTCGGTACCGACGTACCCATATGTGAGGACTTATTCCTGCTTGTTCCTGGAGATAATGGCATAACCTTCCTGGAATGGTGGAAAGCTCTGGTCCATTGAGGGCCAGGAAGGCTACGTTCTCTAGATGAAAGTCAAAGACCTTGGGGAGGCTGAGACTACTGAGACGGTTGAGGCTTAGCAGTCTTTGCCTTCCTTTGTTTGGGTGGTTGCTGACTTTTCCGGACAGGTTGACCTGCAGAACGTGCCTGCTGAGAATAAGCAGGATAATTTTTTTTCTTTTTAGAAAAGAATGGTTTCTTAAAAGATTTCTTTCTTGCAGGATCAGCCGTAGACTTGGACAATCTGTCCAAGGTGGAGTTTTCAGCATCCATCTCATTGGCTTTTTCCTGCCAATCTTTACCAAACAGGTTCTCACCAGTACAAGGAATATTTCCGAGTTTGTCTTGTACCCAGAGCTCCAGATCAGATGCCTGGAGCCAAGCAATTCTATGTGCACCTATGGCAATGGCAGAGGTTCTGCTTATGCACTCAAAACAGTCGAAAGCTGCACGGTTGACAAATTTTGAAACATCCCGGGCATGTTTGACCAATGTGAGAAAATCCTGTCTTCTATCCTCAGGAAGATGAAGGCCTAGAGCCTCTAAATCTCCTGTGACTTCTTTCAGGAACATTCACATATATAGACTATAGGAACTGATCCTGGCAGAAAGCATGGAAGCTTGGAAGACACGACATCCAAAAGCATCCAAAGTTCTGCACTCACGTCCTGGAGGATTAGAGGCATGCCTCTTTGCACTCTTGATCCTTCTCATAGCTGATTCCACTACAATAGAGTGGTGAGGAAGCTGAGTTTTCTGGAAACCAGGACAAGGAGGGACTCGATATTTATTTATTTTATTTATTTATTTACATTCTCTTATATACCGCGCTATTCTGCATCAGTGCGGTTTACATTGAACAAACTGAAATTACATTGAACAGGGCATTATAACTTGGAGATAACTATTTTACAGGGAACATGGGCTATGGAGGGTTAAGTGGCTTGCCCAAGACCACAAGGAGCACCTGTGGGACTAGAAACCCCAGTCCTTCCGGCCCAAGGTTGCTGTCCTCTAGTGGGATTTGAACCCCTGACCTTCCGGCCTGAAGTACCTTGCCCCAACCACTAGGCCACTCCTCCACTCCACTGAAGTACCTTGCCCCAACCACTAGGCCACTCGATACAGAGTATCCAGTCTACGAGAATGAAGAGAGGTGTTAAGAGGTGTCTCCCACATTCGTAACATGAGATCATGCAAGATCTCATGGATGGGCAAGGTAGCTGCCTCCTTAGGAGTTTTAGGATATTGTAAAATTTCCAACTCCTTTGCTCTGGGCTCTGTTTCAGGTGCCACAGTAATGGACAGACCTCAAGCCACCTCCCTGATGAAATCTTGAAAGGAAATATCCTCTGGAGGAGACATCCTACGTTTAGGGGAGGAAAGCTCCTCTGGGAGAAGTATTCCCGCATCGACAGAACTGTCAGAATCCTCAGACTCCTCTGAGGACTCGAAGTATCATCTGTCAGGATGCTCTTGAAGAGCCCGATACCCGTACCGACCGAAGTCGGTACCGGGAGTAATCAGTACCGGAGTATCGGTACTGGAGGGCATCGGATGACTGGGTGCCGGCAATGCGGACACCGATGTCGATGCTATCGGTACCGGTACCGGTACCGACACCGGTGCCAGAGTCGGTGCCGGTACCGGTTGCAAAGTCTGATGTGGTTCCGAGGGCGTCGACGCCGCAAGGAGAGCCACCAGACTGCGCTCAATAGCCAGGACTCTCTGGTCTATCGACGCTGCCGATGCCTGGATGTCGGTACCGGAGAAGACCGCCGGTACCCCAGAACATGGCACCAGTAGTTCTGCCGAGATCGAGGCCTCCAGAACATCCTGGAGCCCCGATAATGCTTTGGAAGCTGAAGTCTCCCGCCGGGGCAATTTTGCCGGTGAAGAATCTTCAAGGGCAACGCCAGAGGCATCTTGATGCTTAGAAGGAGATCTACCCTTTGAGGACCGGCTAGACTTAGGTTTAGTTACCTGAGATCCACGGGAGGAAGACGAAGCCCTGGAAGACGTCGATGCCACCGAAGCTGCATCAGAGGGAAACAGGGTACTGAGCTTGGCGGCTCGGTTCTGTCGACCTCTCTTGGACATCAGGGCACAGGCCATACACTCCGAGATGGAATGATAAGGACCTAAACATTTCAGACACCACTCATGGGTGTCGGTGATGGAGATGGTACTGCCACACTTGGTGCACTTTTTAAAACCCGAGGAGGGTTTTTTCATTATGGAAAAAATCTTGGGCCTAAGGCCCAAAATGGCACGTGCACCTGGAAAAAATGGAAAGTACTAAGGATTTTTTTATTTTTTTAAAGAAAAGAAATACAGAAATAAAGAAAAAACGGCGGTACCGGTAAAGTGTCGAGGAAGGCAGACGCAACCATAAAAAAGGAGGAAAATTTTCTGCGGTGACAGGAACACGACCTGCTGGCTCCGCAGAAAACGAAGAACTGGAGAGAGGCAGTTGGGAAAGGCGGGAATGCAGCACTCAGGCGCTGTGGGATGCTCCCAAAAGCTTCCTAATTGGATGCTGGGGAGCGTTCCCGCGCAGGCTCCGTCTGTACCGACGTACCCATATCTGAAGACTACATTCCTGCTTGTTCCTGGAGATAACGAATTCTCCAACTTAGACAAGAGCTTCCACAAGGTACAGCGATAGCTTAAGCAACACAACCTCCTTATTAATCAAGAAAAAAACAGAAGCCCTGCATATTTTTTACCGATCTATCCTTATCATCATCCCCAATTCTGAAACTCAATGACTGCCCCATCAAGGTGAAGACCGAAGTTAAATATCTGAGCGTGGAGTGGAGTGGCCTAGTGGTTGGGGCAAGGTACTTCAGGCCGGAAGGTCGGGGGTTCAAATCCCACTAGAGGACAGCAACCTTGGGCCGGAAGGACTGGGGTTTCTGGTCCTACAGGTGCTCCTTGTGGTCTTGGGCAAGCCACTTAACCCTCCATAGCCCATGTTCCCTGTAAAATAGTTATCTCCAAGTTATAATGCCCTGTTCAATGTAATTTCAGTTTGTTCAATGTAAACCGCACTGATGCAGAATAGCACGGTATATAAGAGAATGTAAATAAATAAATATTGGATGAGACACTAAACTTTCAAGCACAAATAATGAAAACAACTTCCGCATACCATAAACTGAGAACCATAAAGAATCTCCAGCCCTTACTAAACCCTGATTCTGAACATTATTCCAAACCATGAACACACCCATTCTTGATTGTAGTATCATATCATGCCTTCCATAACAAGCGCTCTACCCCCTACAGATGGCCCAGAACACTGCAGTAAGAATAATCCAGAAAGCCCACCCCCCCCCCCACCCCAACAAG